>PVJO010032254.1:0-13400 GCA_004026905.1 Hystrix cristata
TGGGTCTTTAAATTTGGGGGGTCTGATTTTTTTGAGTTTTTTTTATATATTTGAGATGTTAGTCCTTTGTCAGAGGAATAGCTGGCAAAAATATTTTCCCACTCTGGGCAAAAATTTTTTCCCACTCTGTGGGATGTCTCTTCACTCTGTTGGTAGTTTCTTTTGCTGTGCAAAAGCTTTTTAATAAGATCAGATCCCAGTTGCTGATTCTTTGTGATATTTCCTGGGCAACTGGGGATTTGTTCATGAAGTCCTTGCCTACACCTATGTCTTCAAGAGTTCTACCTATTCTGTCTTCCAAAAGATTTAGTGTTTCTGTTTTGATATTTAGATCTTTGATCCACTTTGATTTTAGCTTAGTGCATGGGGAAAGATACGGGTCTAGTTTTAACCTTTGGCATGTGGATAATCAGTTTTGCTAGCACCATTTATTAAAGAGGCTATCTTTCTTCCAGTGAGGTTGTTTGGCCCCTTTGTCAAAGATAAGGTCACTGAGAGTGTTTGGACCTGTTTCTTCATCTTCTAATCTGTTCCTTTGGTCCTGAGGTTTGTTTTTGCACCAGTACCATGCTGTTTTTATTACAGTAGCTTTGTAATATAGTTTTAGGGCAGGGATTGTGATGGCCCCTGCTTTGCTTTTGTTGCCCAGAATTGTTTGTGCTATTCTAGGTTTCTTTTGGTTCCAAATGAATTTTAGGATTGTTTTCTCTAATTCTATGAGGTGTGCTATGGGTAATTTAATTGGGATTTATTAAATCTGTATAACAGTTTGAGGAGTATGGCCATTTTCACTATATTGGTTCTTCCTACCCAGGAGCAAGGGATATCTTTCCATTTTCTGATATCTTCTTCAATTTCCTTTTTCAGAGTACTGTAGTTTTCATTGTATAGATCTTTAACTTCCTTCATTAGATTTATTCCTAGGTACTTCGTTTTTGTGGATGCTATTGTGAAAGATGTTGTTTCCCTAATTTCTCTCTTGGTGAGTCTGTTGTTTGTGTACAGGAATGCTATCGATTTCTGAGTGTTGACTTTGTATCCAGCTATGCTGCTGAATTTGGTTATTAAATCTAGAAGTCCTTTGATGGAGTTTTTGGGGTCTTCTATATAGAGTATCATGTCATCTGCAAATAATGATAATTTAACTTCTTCTTTTCCTATCCTTATTCCTTTTATTTCTTTCTCTGGTCTAATTGCTCTGGCTAATGTTTCCAAAACTATATTGGATAAGAGTGGTGAGAGTGGACATCCTTGTCTTGTTCCAGATTTTAAAGTGAAAGTTTTTGGTGTGACCATTTAGTATGATGTTGGCTCTTGGTTTGTCAAAGATGGCTTTTATCAGATTGAGATAAAGACCATCTATTCCAATTTTCTGCAGGGCTTTTATCATGAATGGGTGTTGGACCTTGTCAAATGCCTTTTCTGCATCTATTGAGATGATCATATGGGTTTGTCCTTGACTCTGTTAATATGGTGTATCACATTTATTAATTTGCATATGTTGTACCATCCCTGCATCCCTGGGATGAATCCTACTTGGTCATAGTGTATAATCTTCTTGATAATTTGTTGCATTCTGCTTGCCAGTATCTTATTGAGGATTTTTGCACCTATGTTCATTAATGAGATTGCCCTGTAGTTCTCTTTTTTTTCTGGATCCTTCTCTGGCTTTGGTATCAGTGTAATGCTTGCTTCCAGGAATGAATTTGGGAGTATTGCTTCAGTTTTTATTTTGCTACAGAGTTTGAGAATTTGTGGCATTATTGAGTTTGTTTTTTTACAGAGTGATTGATAGGGATCTAATTTCAATCTTCTACAGATGGATGTGTAGCATCATTACTACATCAATTGTTGTGAAGATTATCTTTTCTCCAATATGTGTTTTTGGTTCTTCGTGGAGAAGCAGATGGCTGCAGACGCATGTGTTCATTCCTGGTTCCTCTATTCTAGTCCATTAGTCCATGTGTCTATTTTAATGTCAACACCATACTGGTTTTGTTACGATGACTCTATGCTATATTTCTAAATCAAGTATAGTGACACTTCCAGAATTGTTCTTTTTACTTAGAATTACTTTGGTTCTTCAGGGTTTTTTGTCCTTCCATATTAATTTTAGAATTTTTTTTCTAGTTCTGTGAAGAATGTCATTGGTATTTTGGTGGGAATTGCATTGAATTTGTAGATCACTTTTTGTAATATGGCTATTATGACAATGTTAATTCTCCTGATATGAAAATGAGAGGACTTTCAATCTCCTAGTCTTCTTTAATTTTTCAGTCTTCTATAATTTTCATTGTAGAGGGTTTTCGCCTCCAATGTTAGTTTTATTCCTAGGTTTTCTGGGGCTATTGTGAATAAGATTGTTTTACTTATTTATCAACGAGTTCATTATTTGTGTATGCGAAGATATCAATTTTTACATGTTGATTTTGTATCATGTACTCTGCTGATAAATTTGTTTATTAGTTTCAAGAGACTTTTGGTGAACTCCTTAGGGTTTTCTAGGTAATAGAATCACATTGTCTAGAAAGAGGGATAATTTCACTTCCTCCTTTCCTATTTGTGTCCCTTTTATTTCTTTCATTTTGCCTGGCTGCTCTGGTTCAAGTTTCCAATACTGTATTGAAAAATAGGGGTTAGAGTGGACACCTGTGTCTTGTTCCTGATTTTAAAAGAAATGTTTTCCATTTTTCCCCACTCAGTGTGATATTGGCTATGAGCTTGTTGTCTATAGCCTTTACTAAGTTAAGATATAATCCTTTTATACCTGCTTTCTTCAGGGGCTTAACAGGAAGGGATATTGTATTTTATTGAAAGAGTTTCCTTTACCTATTGAAATGATTAAGTGATATTTATCCTAGATTCTATTCATGTGGTGTATTATATTTATTGATTTAACCAAACTTTTATCCTTTTAATGAAATTAAATTGATTATGGTGTGTGATCATTTTAATATGATGTTGAAATTGATTCGCAAGTAATTTTTGAGAAATTTTGTATTTTGGTTCAAGGATATTGGATTTTGTTCAAGGATTTGGTTCAGTCTGACACTGTGTGTGTGTGTGTGTGTGTGTGTGTGTGTGTGGTGTTTGTGTGTGTGCACGTGTGCCTTGTCAGGTTTTTGGTAGCAGGGTAATATTGGGCTTCTCAGAATGAGTTCGGAAGAGTTCCTTCCTTTTTTATTTTATGGAATAGTTTGGGGAATATTGGTATTAGTTTTTCCATAAAAGTCAGGTAAAATTCAGCAGTGAATCCATCCAGTCCTGAGCTGTTTTTTTTTTTTTGTTTGTTTGTTTTTGTTTTTTGCTGGGAGACTTTTTATTACTGCTTCAATCCTATTATTTATTGGTCTACTAGGTTTTTTAAATATCCTCTTGGTTCAATTTTCCTAGCTCATATATGTCTAGAAATCTATCCATTTCTCCTACATTTTTCAATGTATTAACATAATTTTTCAAAATATTCTCTGATGATCCTCTGAATTTCATTGGTATCTTTTGTAATATACCCCTCCAATTTTTATTTATTTGCAGCTTCTCTTTCTTTTCAGTTTGGCTAAGAGTTAATCATTTTTTCCTCGTTTCAAAGAACTAACCCTTTCTTTCATCAATCAATTGTAATCTTTTTAAATTAATTTAATCTTTTAATCTCTATTGCACTTACTTCTATTCTGATCTTTATTATTTCTTCCCTTTTTTGATTTATTATTGTTATTTTTCCCTTGCTCCCTCCTTTTCTTCTTTCCTTTTTTTCCTTCCTTCCTTCTTTCCTTTCTTCTTTCTTTGCTTCCTTCCTCCTGCCCTTCCTTCCTTTCTTCTTTTCATTTCATTCTTTCTTTTTGTTTGTGTGGTATTGGGGATTGAACCCAGAACTTTGCCCTGAGCTATAAGCCCAGCTCTTCTTTGAAATTATGTTTTATTTTCAGACACGGTTTTGCTAAGTTATTGAATTTTCCAGGCTGGACTTGGACTCAGGATCCTCCTGTCACACCAACCCAGAGTACTGGAATGGCTTCTTGTTTTTCTAAGGCTTTGAGGTATACCATTTGGTTATTTGGCATCTCTCTGTTTTTGTTTTAATAGGGGCACACATATCAGTAAAATTTCTTCTTCTTTTCAAATTGTTATTTTTATTAGTACATGTTTGCAACACATAATGATTATATTCATTGTGGGGAGTTGATACATGTATATAGCATATCTATATTCTTTTTATGACTCTTTTCCTTCCTTCCCCCTTCCCTCCATCTCTTGATACCCTTCCTATTTGTAAAAGATCTATCTCCCTGTTTCCTAATATCTATTTTTTTTATTTTGTTCTTTAATTATTTATGCTTTGGGTTTCTCGTATAAGAGAAACCATGTACTATTTAAGCTTGCAAGTCTTACTTATTTTGATTGAAATTATGGTCATAAGGTGCATCTATTTTCCCACAAATGACTCAAATTTATCCCTCTTTATGACAAAGTAGTATTCTATTATTTATAAATACCACATATTCTTTATCTATTCATCAGTTGATGGACATACAGGCTGATATTATGAGTTGTACTACTATAAACATGGATATGCATGTATCATTTTAATATGATGTCTTTAAAGCTTTCAGGAAGATACCTAGAAGGGGAATATCTGGGTTGAATGGGATATCCATGTTTAGTTTTTTAAGGAATCTCCATATTGATTTCCACAGTGATTGTACTAGTTTATCATCCCACCAACAATGTTGAAAGATTTCTTTTTCCCTGCAACTTCAACAGTGTTTATTATTATTTGATTTCTTGATGACCATTCTTTCTGAAGTAAGGTGAACTCTTGGTACTGTTTTAATTTGCATTTCCCTTATGACCAGAGATGCTGGACATTTTTTCATGTGTTTAATGGCCACTTGTACTTTCTTTTCTGAGAAGTCTATTAATTCAATTTTTCCATTTTTT
The DNA here is from genome assembly GCA_004026905.1 of Hystrix cristata. Classification (NCBI taxonomy): domain Eukaryota; kingdom Metazoa; phylum Chordata; class Mammalia; order Rodentia; family Hystricidae; genus Hystrix; species Hystrix cristata. The sequence continues at coordinate 4,939 of PVJO010032254.1, forward strand.
TATTGTCTTTTGTTTGAGAGGATTTTAATTTTTTGAGTACTTTATACATTCTAGATATTAGTCCTGTGTTCCAGGAGTTGGCAAATAAATTTTCCCATTCTATAATTCCTGTCTTTACTCTGTTGGTTGTTTCCTTTGCTGTGCAGAAGCTTTTTAGTTTGATACGGTCCCATTTGTTGATTCTTCATGTTATTACTTGTGCGATTGGGGTTATATTTTGAAAGTCATTGCCCATGCCTATGTCTTCCAGAGTTTTACCTATTTCATTCTCCAGTAGATTTGTTTCTGCTTTAATATTTGGATCTTTGCTCCATTTTGATTTTAGTTTAGTACATGGTGAGAGACATGGGTCTAGATTCCAACTTTTGTATGTGGATAGCCAGTTTCCCTGGAGTTTTCCCTCATTTAATCAAGAGGCTATCTTTCCTCCAGTGTATGTTATTATCCCCTTTGTCAAAGATCAAATAGCTCAATGTGCTTGGGGATGTTTCTGCATCCTCTATTCTGTCCTATCACATACTTATTTTTGTGCCAGTATCATGCTGTTTTTTTCATCAGTATAGCTCTGTAATATAACTTCAAATCTGAGATTGTGATGCCTCTTGCTTTTCTTTTGTTACCCAAGATTTTGCTATTCTGGGACTGTTCTATTCCATATGAATTTTGGGGTTGTTTTCTCTAGTTGTGTGAGGAATGTAGTTGGTATTTTTCATTGAGATTGCATTAAAAGTATATATCAGTTTTGGAAGTATGGACAATTTGACAATATTGATTCTGCCTATCCAGGAACAGGGGATATCTTTCCACATTCTGATCTCCTTTTCTATCTCCTTATTCAGATAACTATAGTTTTTGTTATAGATGTCTTTCACATCCTTGGTTAGGTTATTTCCTAAGTATTTTTTTTGAAGCTATTAAGAATGGTACAGTATTAGTTTTCTAATTTCTTTCTCATGGAGTATATTGTTGGTATACAGAAATGCTGCTGATTTTTGTGTGTTGATTTTGTGTCGTGCAACACTACTGAATTTAGTTATTCATCCAAGAATGAAATTTTTTGAGCCTCTGAATAATAGATCATATCATCTACAAATAATGATGGTTTGACTTCTTTCTTCCCGTACATATCCCTTTCATTTCTTTCTCTTACTTGATTGCTCTGGTTAAACTTTTGAGAACTATATTAAACAATGTGGTGAGAGTGGATACCCTTGTCATGTTCCCGATTTTAGAGGAAAAATTTTCAAGTTTTCCCCATTTAGCATGATATTAGCAGTGGCTGTGTCGTAAATGAATTTAGTCAGATTAAATTAAGGTTCTTCTGTACCCATTTTCTTCAGGGATTTTATCATGAATGGATGATGTTGGATTTCGTCAAGGGCAATTTATGCCTTTATTGAGATGGTCATGTGGTTTCTGTCCTTGCTTCTGTTTATGTGATGTGTTGTATTTTTTTCATTTCTATATGTTGAACTATTCTTGCATTCTTGGGATAAAGCCTACTTGGTCATTATGTATGATATTTTTAATAATTTGTTACATTTTGTTTGCCAGTATCTTGTTGAAGATCTTTACCTCTCAGTTGATTAAAGAGACTGACCCATAGTTTTCTTTTTTGGTTGAGTCCTTGGGAGGTGATGCCCTGTGGGAAGAGGTAGGTCACTGTGGTAGGACCTGGCTTGGAAGGTCTATATCTCTCCTGCTTCCTCAATCCCTCACTGCTTCCTGCTTGCCATTCCATGAACTCTTTCTCTGCTGCCATGTTCTCTACCATGTTGTCCTGCCTTGGTGCCAGCGACTATGGAATGAAACCTCTAAAAACAGTGGGTGTTGTTTTTAGAGGTTTCATTCCAAAACAAATGTTTCCTCCTTTAACTTGTGAGTGTTGTTTATTTTGTCCCAGCAACTAGAAGGTAACTGAAACAAAGAGTTTGAAGAGTACTAGAATTAAATCTTCTTCAAGGCACTTGTAGAAGTCATTGGTAAATCCATCATGTCTCACGCTTCTCTTCATAGGTACTTTTTTTTTTTAATTTCATTGCCTTTCTTGGATTATTGGGGGTGTTTAAAAATCTTCTTTGTGCACTTTTGGTAATTCATATATATCTAGAAATGTATTCATTTCTTCAGGATTCTCTAATTTATTGGAGTACAGGTTTTTCAAAGCAGTTACCAATCTTGATTTTGATGGTGTGTGTTTGTGATTTTACCTTTTTCATTTCTAATTGCGTTGATATGGGTTTTTCTTTTCTCTCTGGGGGTAAGATTGGCTAATGGTTTGTCTATTTATTCTTTCAAAGAATCAGGTCTTTGATTCATTGATTCTTTGCATTGCATTTTTAGTATCAATTTCATGAATTTCTCTCTGATCTTTGTAATTTCCTTTCTTACACTAGATTTGGATTTGAACTGTTCTTGCATTTCTAGGCCTTTGAGGTACATGATTAGGTTATATACTCAGGCTCACTCTGTTTTTCTGATGTGGGCACTCACAGCTATAAACTTCCCTCTTAGGATTTCTTTCATTACGTCCCATAGATTCTGGTATGTTGTACTGGCATTGTCGTTTGATTCTAGAAATTGTCTAATTTCTTACTTGATTCCTCTGTGATCCATTGATTAGGCAAGGTTGTGTTGTTTAATCTGCATATATTTGCCTGCTTTTTTGCTTTTTTGCCTTTGATTTCTAATTTCATTGCACTATGATCTGATAATTTTCATGGGACAATTTGGATTCTTTTGTGTTTCATTAAGCATGCTTTATGGGCAAGTTTGTGGTCTATTTTGGAGAAGATTCCATGTGTTGCTGAGAAAATGTGTATTCTATTGTTGTTTGTTGGAACATGCTGTAGATATCTATTAAGTCCATCTGTTCAAAAGTGTGAGTAAATGCTGATATTTCTTTTTTTTTTATCTAGTTGATCCATTTTTGATAGCAGGGTATTGAGGTCCCTCATCCTAATTTTGTTAATGTTTGCTTGATCTTTTACATCCAATAGTGTGTGTTTTATGAAGTTAGGTGTGCTGGTGTTTGGTGCATATATATTTATAATTGTTAACGCTTTCTGTTGAATATTTCCCTTTACCAGTATGCAGTGATCTTTGTCTCTTCTTATCATTTTGGCTTGAAGTCTGCTCTATCTGAACATAGGATAGCTACTCCTGCCTGTTTGGGGAGTCCTATTTCACAGAATATCACTTTCCTTTTGTGGTGGTTAATTGTCAACTTGAATGGGAATGTCCAGCCGATTTGAGTCAGCACGGTTGTCGGACAGTATAAAAGGAGAATGGGAGCATAGGACTTCAGCCTATCTTGCTTGGGAGAGCTTTGCCGCAGCTGATTTTCCTTGCCATCACCATCCTGGTCATACCATCCATCGTCATCCTGGAACTCTGGTCATCACCGTCGCTTTGGATGTCATCTCCTGGCTTCTGGCATAGACACTTCAGCTTCTGGCACTGGCCTTGCAGCCTGCTGGCACTGACTCTCTAACCTCCAGCACCAACCCTGGGGCTTTCCAGCACAGACCCTTCAGTCTTCCATCTCAGATTCCTTGGCCTCCTGGTGTAGACTTGTGTGGGACATTGCTGTGGGCTCCAGGCCTTCAGCTGGGTTCTTTGGATCCCTAGTGTGTGGACAGATTTCTTGCACTCTTCTACATTTGACTTTGTGGGTGAATATTGTAAGCTAATCTTGTAAATTTCTGTGTCCTGCATTAAATCTGATTCAGAGCATGTACAGTCTTTAAAGGAGCCTTCCCCCAGCCCTGCAAGTTCTTTTAAGTACTAACTAGAACACCATCCTTTGACTTTTAGTCTAAGAAATTATTTTGAATTAAATATTTCTTGAATACAGCATACTTTTGAGTTTTGTATTTTGATCTAATCTCACAATCTATGTATTTCGATTGTGAAGTCAAATTAATTCACACTGAGAGTTATTACTGAAAGGTATTGATTTCTTTCTCTCATCATATTATTTTCCCATTGCTAATTCCTTTTTTCCCATTCCTAACTGCTCACTCTACCCTACCTGGATGTATTAGTTCCACTCCACTTTTGGGCATCAGTGGCTTCATTGTCTCTTCCTAGGATATTCTTGAGAATTTTTCAAAGTACTGGTTTGATGGCAACTGTGTTTTGTTGTTGTTGTTGTTTGTTTTGTTTTGTGGGGGAAGAATGCTGAGTATCAAACTTAGGGCCTTGCACTTACCAGGCAAGTGCTCTACCACTGAGCTAAATCCCCAACCCCTCAACTGTGTTTTTCAGTTTACTTATTGAGTTTTCCATTTCCAAGATTTCTCCTTACTAAATTGCTCTAATGACTCTTCCACATTCTGCATTTTCTTCCCTAATCCCCTAATTTGGCTGTTTATTTGCATTTTTTAGAATTCTTTGGTCATTTTACAAATCCATCTTTGAATTCTTTTTCTGGCATTTCACCTACTTCAGTATATTTGGAATCAGTTTCTAAAGAGTTATTTTAAGAGAATCATATTGCCTTGTTTCTTCCTATTTCTTATGTTTTATGCATCTTGTATAGAGGAACTTTCTTGCATTTATTTGTGAGGGCTTTCTTTGATGGAAGACTTCTCTTGATGATGTGTCCAGGAAAATCAATGTGTCCAGTTGTTTGTAGATTTGAGTTGAATTTCAAATGGAATTCCGAGTTGTTTCCCTGTAGCTTCTATGACAATGATTTGTGGGTTTTGACATAGTTGTTTTTGTATTAACATCTCAGTGACCCACTTTCTCTGTAAGTCTTGTATGGGTGCAAACCCTCTGGAAATTCAGGCAATTGTGTTGTAGACAATTCATTGTCTTGTCACTAGTTCAGCCTGAGGAGGTTTACTTGAGATTTGGGTAGCCAAAAGAAGAGATGGAGAGCCATGGACCGGAATTGGGCATCTTTATTTTTAGGTGCTACTCAGCTGCACACACTTGTATGGTGGTCCTCAGGCTCCTATTCTGCCAGCCCTCGTGGAAGTCTAGTATGTATAGGGGTCTACATTATAGTGACTATGTGTCAATAATGACCTTGGTTATATAAGTTATTTATATCAGTCAGCATCAACCTTCATTATATCACTTATTTACACCGGGACATCAGGAGGGATGTCTGCATCAGAATTCTTTTGACTTGGACTTGATGTTCTTCAGAATCACACCTCCACACATAGACTGAACTATAGTATAGCTATATTGGTTTTTATTTTTCTCTACATTCATATACGGGATATACCCTGTGTGGTTACTTCTACATATTTGTCAATGATGTGCAGTATGAAATTAAATGGAAGTTACTATTGCTTACTTCACTTATAGGTGTGGTGTCCACAGCTCTTTATTACTTCTCTCTGCTATCACTCTATAAGTGAATGACCAGGAATGGGACTTCAGGCCTTCCTTAGTCATGCTTAACTGGGACCATGTCATCAGGTGGAGTTTTTATCTCTCCTATTCTTTAAATTGAATTATTTGCCAAGGTTCCAGCAGGATTACATCTTGACTGGATTAAGGTACAGTGTCACACAAGTTGGTTGAGGGTGCAGCTCAGTTGCAGTACACCTCCCCAGTGTGCTTGAGGCATTAGTCTTGATCTCCAGCGCCACTGAAGAAAAGAAATGGTGGTATCAATCACTATATATAAACAAACCAGGTAAGGAAATACATTAATAAACGATCAAAAACTACAACCACTACAGCATCAATAACAATATAAAAAAATTGTAGAATGAATTTAAAAGTTACTAATTAATAAAGATAAAAATTCAGTTATAAAAATACTGAAAAGGGGAGCATGGGAGGGAAGGAAAGAGGAAATGACTAGTTAAAAATAAAAAAATGAAAAAAATAGAAATGAGAAAAAAGAAAAGAGAGAAAGAAGATTTAATTAAATATTTTTAAAAGAGGAGGGAAAAAATAAAGGTATTAAAAATAAAGAGATAAATAAAAGAAAGTATTCAAAGGAAAGGAAAATAGAGGGAGAGATAACAGAAAACTCTGTCTACCTACTTGTCTACCTACCTACCTATCATCAAACCATAGAGATATAACCGACAAAGCTCTTTAAAATGAGTAATTTTTTCCCACCTATAATGCTAATTGTGCAGGCAAATGAGTATGTTTCAGCCTTTGCTGATCAGATTTTTCCATGACCTCTTTGGCTATGTGCCCTATGAAGAGAGCATAGGTTGTGTGCTACTCACTCTCTTATTCTTCCTTTTGTGTTGTTCACACGGCAACCAACCAGCGGGAGTGCTTTCTGAATAGAGCCAGTTGTGATAATTCTTGGCTACCCTTTTATCAGTAAGGGCTGGTGTGGAATGCAAAATTTCCACTGGCAGTGTTTTACTCTGGTTTTGTTTTCTCTGTGTACTCTTATGGTAGAGGTAATGCCAGTCACTGTAGCACATCTGGTACCTTCTGTGATACACATTGGGGATGTTATGGCCTAGGGTCACAACCATTTCCACCAAAAGGGGCAGGTGGCAGCATATCCATATGTATTCTATCTCTCTTGGCTCTGATGTAGATCTAGTATACTGAAACTTAGTTCCCACATATCATCATCTCCAACCACTTGTTCTCTCCAGAGATCCTGCAGCTGGTTTTCCCTTTTGGCAGTCCTAGATGGAAAGCAATCTTCACTCTCTCATGTGTCACAGACCAGTTTTCCACCTCACAAAGCTCTTGGTAGATCTGTTTCCCCCATAGTCAAACCAGCTCTCAAGGCCAATACCCCCTGGATAAGTGTATGACATTTGCTCCTTGTTTGTGAAAAAAGAAAAACGTAGGGAACTTTGATTGCTAAACCACTGAAGTCAGACAAGACCTTCTCAAGGTGGTTCCCCAATATTATACCACCACTGTATGTTGCATTTAGAGAGTACTTCCCTAGTGCCTGTATGTTGACAGATTCCAAGCCAATGTCTGTTTAGCCTACACATCTGCATGGTGATGAGACCTGTGCTGGTGGTGTTTTCTGAGTTTCTCTTCTTTCTCTCTCCTTTTCTTTTCTTTTCCTTTCTTCCTTCCTTCTTTCCTTCCTTCTTCCTCTTCTTCTTCTTCCTCATCTCTCTCTTCTCTGTCTGTCTCTGTCTCTCTGTCTCTGTCTCTGTCTCTGTCTCTCTCTCTCATCTTTCTTTCATCTCTACTCTTACCTTCTACCATACCAACGGGCATTCAGCACTGGAGTGCTATCTTATCCCTGGCTCCACTCAATATTCTCTGGGTGTTTTCAAGTCTGTTCACAACTAAATGTCATTGCCTTCCTGCAGCCAACCACCTAGAAGAGTAGATGCTCTGGGCTTGTTTTGATCCTGTCTCCTGGAGAAACTGATAATCATTGAGTGCTTCTACTTTATCACTTTGTAATCACTGTAGATAATTATTGATCAGTAATGATTTATTACTGCCTTATTGTTAACTCTTTTCTGACTGTTTTGCAGTTGCTTTGTTTTTCCTTCTGCTTTCCCTACCTTCCCCTGTGATTTGAAAAAATTTAAACATCATGATTTTATTCCTTTCTGTTTATCTTTGTGAATCTACTGTAGGTTTTCCCTCTGGTTGCCATGAATGGGGCTTACATAAAACATCTTATAGTTGTTTATTTATTTTATTTTCAATTCTTATTTTTTATTAGTACATGTTTGCAGTACACAATAATCACATTCTTTGAGGGGAGTTTGTATAACACATCTCAAATTTTTGAACCGCTTCTCCTCACCTCCTTTGCCCCTCCCTTAGTCTCTTGGTCCCCATCCCATTTGCTAAGGATTGATGTCCAAATTTACTATTGTCTATCTTTTATTTTGCTGTTTGCTTATATTTTGGGCTTCTCATATAAGAGAAACCATGCAATATTTAAGCTTGTGTGTCTGATTTATTTCCTTAAGTATCTTAGAACAATCTATTTTAAGCTAACAAGTTCAGATACACACAAAATCTCTTTGTATAACTTCTCTTTCCCCTACATTTTATTACTGATGTCACAATTTGTACCTTTTAGCATATTATATATCTACTAATAAATAATTGTTCCTCTGTTTTTTTTATTTATTTATTTTTTTTATTTATTTTAAACCAAGAGCATGTATTGGTACATTCTACATACATTGATCACATTCATTACATTTATTCTGTACCTATACATGGTGCATCTTGGTTCTCCCCTTCTCCCCCGCCCCTCCCCTCTCCTCCCTCCCTCCCTATTTATATCAGGTTCATTCATCATTTTCCATATTTTCCCTTTCCCCTCTCCTTCCCCTGTTGCCTTTCTGCTTTTCCCCTTCTTTCTTTCTAGCACTCCTCTCCTCTGCTCACCATCCTCCCTTTATATAATATCTATTACACCTCTTTGTCCTTATTTACAGTTATGGTCTCTTATATCAGAGAAACAATTCGATGTGTGCTCATGAGTGTCCGATTTATTTCACTTAAGAGTATGTTCTCAAGAAACA
>PVJO010032255.1:0-13412 GCA_004026905.1 Hystrix cristata
TGCATAACCAACATTTATAGCAGCACAATTCATAATAGCTAAATTCTGGAAGCAGCCTGTATACCCATCAACAGATAACTGGATAAACAAAATGTGGTATCTATGTATAAAGGAATACTATTCAGCTATAAAGAATGACAAATTAGAGTCATTTATAGGAAAATGGATGGACCTGGAAAATATAATGTTGAGCAAAATAAATCAGATTCTCAAGCTTGAATACCGTATGGCATCCCTCATTTGAGAGAGGCAAAATACAAATGAAAGAAAATGGTAAATAATGAATACAAAAAGACAGGGGGATAGATCTCACCCAGTAGGCAAAGGGCCCAAGGGAACAAGAAGAGGGCAAAGGGAGAGGCGAATGAGAATTCAGAGGAATAAAGATATCCTAAAAACAAGAAGCTAATAACCCAAACTTAGAACAGTAACATGCACACTAAATACTACAGTCAACTTTATGTAGTTGCAACTTAATACTGCGTCTATGTGGTTGTCTACATTGCTCATTTTTACAAGCAAAAAGCATAATGTATTATGGTCTGTAAGTTTGTGTAATGGCCTGTAGGTTTGTGTCATTTTGGATAAGTTTTAATAAAAATCTATTTAAAAGAAGAGAAAAAGGAATGGAGTAACACAACACGGAATGCACGAGGCCTGAGGGGTGCACCCAAGGCCTGACATAGCATAACCTGTGCCAGATGAGGCAGGGGAGTCAGACAGATGTACACAAGGATGAACGTTGTGGGTTTTCTCAAGGCATCAAAATACGTCTCCACTCAGGTTCATGAAATGGCCCGTTCTGAAAAGAATAAAAAAGCAAGCAAGAAAAACACACTTCTCACGTTTGGCTATATCACCATTTGACTGCTGGGAAATAATGACAAAGAGAAAATTTTAAAAGCAACTAGAGTTTAGAATGGCCCATTGCTCTCACAGGAGCCTCATCTCTTCCCAGACCGTGGTCTCTGTGTGCCCACCCTCTGCACCTCAGCTTCCGGAATGTGCTCCTTCTCTCCGAGGCATCTCCAGCGGAATTTCAGCGTCACTGTTTACGCACAGCTTCAGCTTTGCTAACTTTCACCCTGCTGTTCTTTTTCATGTAGTTTGTGCTCCTACCAGTAAAATAAAGGATATACCCTTGCATAATGACCATTTCCACAACCACTTTTCTCCATAATTGCACTTCAAAGGCTCCACCAAGTTTAGGACAGCAGCATCCCTCCTCTCCAAATACCTTTTACCCTAAAATATATGCAATAAGTAAACTATATGGAGTCATATTGCATATTAGGGTTTCAAGAAAGGGATGCTCATGAATTTCTTTGTATAACATTTCCACCAGAAAACATGGAGGGAGTGTACATTGTTGTACACTGTTTGAATGAACAGCAAACAGATTTGTTTTGCCTGAGCACATTTGTGAGAGAGGCTGATGGGGTGGCCCCTCCACAACACTGTTGGTTATGAGTCTATTCCCATGTGTTTCAAAGTGTTCTCATGCTCAGCTGTCATTTTGTTCCAGTGGTGCCTTACTGTGCTCTAACTCTGTACCTGCTCTTAGAATGTAAAATAACCATGACCTTCAAAAAGATTTATATATTGGTGATGAAAGTAACATAAAAATGAGAGTGTGTCTTCCAAAGCATACTCCCTTGTACACTTCTCTCCAGCCAGCACTGAGAGGAGTCCCTTCATGTGCAAACTTGCTTTTGAATTATTTGTTATTGTTTATTGGCTTATTTTCACTGCCCAACTGATATATTTTTCCCTCTGTGAAAGTCATTTCTTGTTGGGATTGAATACATCCTAATCTTTCTTTTAAAATTAGTGGGTATATTTTTCCCTTGTGGGAGGAGTGTGCTCGGGACCAATCCTAGACCACCAACTGGAAAAAGTGAAGTCTCATCGTTGCTCCTCCTCCTGGACACTTGTAGGGTGGTGCTAGACTGTTACTTTTGAGGCAGCCTGTGGGTGTGTAGTTCTATTTTTGGTTTTAATTTGCATGTCTTTAATTACTAATGGGGCTGAGCACCTTTTGTGTACTTATTTGCCGTTTGATCTCTTGTGAAAGGCTTTAAGAAAACACTGAGAAGTGTTTATCTAGTCCCTATTTATATTCATGGCATCTTTAAAAATGAGCAAGTGGCTGGTCTCAGAGAGTTCCACTGACTGCAGTTTCATGCTAGAAAAAAAATGTAGCAAAGTGTACCTAATTGGTAGAGAAAAAAAAGAATTTTCTCAGTAATACATTTCAAACACAGAAGAGCTTTGGGAAAGTGATTTTCATGAGATTTGTTGAAGATGGGACCTGACCCCAAAGGAGAACTGGAGGAGGGGGAGGTCACAAGAAGATGGGCACTGAGCTGAATGCATTGCACAGGGCAGTGGGCGATCAGGGTTGAGAACAGGACTCCACACTGCAAAGCCTCACAAAGCAGCCATACCCAGAGGAGGAACAGTGGGGATGTGGACAGAGCGGCCAGTTAGCCAGTGACAGGAGTCTAGGGATGTCATTTAGAAATTACCTGTAGGAGAACTCAAATGAGCTGCATGACCTACCAACCCAAGTAGCAGGGAACATGGTTGAGAGTCATCAGCCAGCCTTATGGGCAGTAGCCATCATGGCAGGGCATCCACACATGGCGTGCATACCCACAAAACACAACAAAGACTCAGACTCACTCAAAAATTGTACAGTTTAAAAACATTAAAATGATAGGATAACATCTTTTGTTTCTTTACTTGTCAAAGATTAAAATGTCTGAAAGTGAGGAGTGGCACTCAGCAACTTTGGTGGGGGTGCAATTTGCAGACCTGTATGGAGAACCTTCTGGGTGACACCTCTGGAATTAAAAAAGCAGAGAATGTCACTCCTTGTGCCAAGGTAGCTCTGAATGTGCTGGTTCGAAGAAAGCTAAGATGCATTGATTGTAAAGGATAATATGCCAGGTGTAGGATGAGCCTGAACATTTCACTCTCAAACATGCTAGATAATTTCTGCATAGATTTGCTTTGCCGGGGAATGCTAACAGTGCCAGTGAACTCTGCAGTAGTAGAGAGAGCATTTTTTCCATTATCTGTTTACTTGTACTCCTTAAATAGCTGTCATTTTGAAGATTTATGAAAATCACCGAAGAAATGAAGAGTTTTAGTAGTTGTTAGTAAAAGAAGTTCATGTAGTGCTGCATTCATTACCCCTAATAGTGTATTAATGTTACTTAGTGAGAAACCTGAAATGTGAAGTGAAGTAATTTGCCCAACTTGGGAGTCCACACAGAGCAGAGAATCTTCTGGCGTCAGTACTGCTCCTACACAGGAGGAACAGAATAATAGTCATTAAGATGCTGTAAATTGCACCATTTCCTAAATTTGTCCTCACTCTGTGAAGGAATTATTAGACGTCATCTCCCACATCCCTCCACTAGTATCTGTGGTCCCAGGAGGTACACACCTGCTGGGGAAAGAAGAGTCTGTGCTGGGGCTCCAGGAGAACCACTGCCATTCTCCTTTTCCTCTTCAAGCCTGATCTTCTTCCATTAAAAATCATGACAGTAGTGCCTGATTCTCAATGTGGTCAATATTAGGTGTAGTACATTAAACATGAAAGTCCTTGGAAAGTGATCAAGTGCTTAAAACCTGTTAGTTTCCATCCTTTTAAAGGTTGTGCCTGCTTCTACAGTCCAGTGCCTGTCTTTAGATGTAATCCATCAGCTCTAATTGGGAGAATGACTATATCATATTTCTTTTGAGTCTTTGGAAGCATTTCCTGCTGCCTAAATCTTACCAGGAAGTCCCCAGAGAACAGGGCATCCCCGCTGGCCACATGTTACTGTGCACACAGCAGTGGCAGCATTCCAGGTGGGGGCTAATGGCTGTTCGTGGAGTGGGGCCTTTCTTCTGAATCTTGCATTAGACAGTGGGCTTTGGCTAGGGTCCACAGCACACACAGGCACCTGTGACCCATTTTGCAAGATGTGTTGCTGGACTTGAGAGACCACAGGTGCAGAGTGTTCTGATAGTGGAGGTCAGAAGACTGGCTAAACAGAGCAGGCTTTGAGGTGCAGCTTAGGTAATATTTGCTGTAAGTAAAGGACCAGGGCAAGGGCAGGGAGAGAAGGAAGCACTCATAGGTTAGGGGTAGGGGACGGACAGGCATCAGGAGTGGACAGCAGGAGGTCACATTAGTGTACACGGCTTCTCTTCAGGGATACACAGCGACCTGTATACAGTGCCTGACAGTTGCCAATGGATACAGTACCAAACTTCAAGTAACAAGATTTCCTGTGAACCCTCAAACTGAGAATGAGGAACTGAAGGGGTCCAGTGGGATATGCTTTGTGTGCCTTGGTGTTGGCCTTGCCAGGTTCACTGGGTAACGTGATGCTTTTCCCTTGCTTTTTGGTAGATGGACAGTGTCTCACCCACGGGGAGCAGGTGGGCTGGCAGGACAGGCGTCCCCAGACCGGGAGAAGGAGGCGCTCCCAGGTACTTTCATCTACCCCTGCTGGTGACCTACCTGCCTGGCCCTGTCCTATTCCAGATTATGGCCACCTATGACCCTGCCTGCCCTGACCTGCTTTGACCACCTGTGCCTACCTGTTCCTGCCTGTGTCCAACCTTGGCCCAGATCTCGACCCTCCCTTTTCCCACCTGATTCAGGCCTGTCCTGACTTCTGATTGCTACCTTTCCTTGAGTATTTCTTTTGAGGTTCTTAACCCTGAATTGCACCTGACTCCCCTTAACCTCCTCCTGCTGTGCCCATCACGGGGGCCCCCTCAAAGAGGCAATGTCAAGGGCCTCTCAGATGCTGCTGTTTTTCATCTATTTATGTTAGCAGGCTATTTGTAGTGAAACGAGAGAGAATGTTTTGTTACTTAAATAATATCCAGAGTCTTTGGTGACTTTTACTTCTCATCTACACAGAATGTTAATAACTATGCTTGCCTCATGACAATTTTCATCAGGTTAGAGACAGAGTAGAGGTAATGAGATGTTTTGGAGTTAGAAACGATTTACAGATAATTCTAAATGAGGCTGGAAGAATTGAATTGTTACCCAGGGTCACCAGATTCCCTCATCCAGCAGGAAGTGAACGCGTGCTCAGTGCCAGGCTGTGGTCTGGGTTTGGGACAAATCCATCAGTGAACACCCTAGGGGGCTGTCCTGAGAGACAGCCAGACAATCATACACAGAGCAGATCAAAGAATGGGGTACCAGGAAGTGGTCAGGGATGAGTGGGTACGTGCATGTGTGTGTGCACATGTGCATGTGTGTATGTAGGGAGTGCATGCACTTGTGAATATGTATACATATGTGTGTGAGTTGCACAGCAGAACAAAGACACACCAAGCTCAAGAAGGATACTCAAGGAGCAGAGTTAAAGGCACAATGAGAAGATGAAATTGATTGCATCCTCAAAAGCAACAGCCAAAACCTTCGCAAAGTAGAAGCTAGTAAAACTGAATAAACCTGAAGGCTTGAATCATAGAATGGACAAAAATGAAGAAGGAATCAGTAATTAGATGAAGAAGCCAAGGATGTCTCAGATCACAGACTATAGAACAAGAACCGGTCCAGACCACAGACCTACAGGGCCTGAGAGCACCTCCAGGACACACGCTTGTAGAACCCAGGCTCTTCTGGAATGCAGAGGTGAAAGACCGTGGACTGTGAAGGCTTAGAGGAGTGATACGTTGAGAGAGTGAGGGCAAAAGCTGAGACCGTGTGTACCAATACTTGTGTGCATGCGTATGAGTGTGTATGTGAGTCGTGCATGAATTTGCACATGTGTGGGTGCAGGCATGTGCATGTCTGTTGCATGTATGTGGGTGGGTGGGTATGCACACATAGCTATGTCTAGACATGTGCCTGTGAGTGTGCACATGGGTGTGCAGGCGCATGTTTGTGTTTGTATGTGTATGTTTGTGCATGCATACTAGTTTATGCATACACACAAGTGGAGTTGCTCACATGCATTTGGGCTCCTTGGGGTTGGCTTCCTTAAGAAGGTGCTCCCAGTGGCTTGTGTTTTCCTGCGGTTATGTGCAACTGCATGGTCTAGGTGTGGAATTGGCGGTGACATTTTCAGAGAGTTGTGGCTTTTGGCAGCAAGGACGAGGAGACAAGTTGGGGAAAAGGAGCCAACAGTGATCTGGGCAGAGGGACAGTGGAAAGCAGATGGCCACACCCGACTTTGTTTCCAGTTGGTGGCAGTCATAGGTTTATCAATGTCAAAGTAGGATAAAACCAGTATATTAAAAAATTTTTTTTCAAGTTAGAGAACAGTACTTGGTTTCCATGGTAACTGCCAACCATTTAACTGTACAGCAAGTGTTATGTAGTGGCACAGGGTAATTACAGACAACAGAGAAATTACAGGGTACTCTTCAGTAAATACAGAGCAACTATGCAGTTAAGTTCTGCTCCTGAAAGTGATGCACAGTTCATCTCAAGGCCAGAGCTGTATGCAAGAGCTGGGCCTGTACTCAGTTACCAGCCCCAGGGCAACACCTGTTCCTGGCCCACAGCCTTTCCTTGCACCTGTCACATAGGCATGAGTCCTGCTCCCTCTCTGTTCTTGTACCTCAGGTGAGCTGGCCTCTGTGGAGCCTTCCGAGGGTGGGGCTAAGAGGCAGGATCAGGCCTGCATAGGGCTCCAGGGCATACGTATCAACTCAGACTTCACAAAAGGTATTCCTACCCTGAAAGCATGCATTGGTCTGGGATTGTAACAGTGTGGTTACTGAGAACAGTCATCTGCTCTCACCCTGTGCCAGGATCCCCAGAAAAGACAAAATTAAAGCACAGCCACAATAGAAATTCATGATGTACTCAAAGACATGAATAACTGCAGTCAGAGGACCAGACGTTTCAGCTAATTATTAAGAGGCAGAAACAAATAATGTTTATGAATCAAAACGGCACAGAAGATGGGCAAGGAGGTCTAATGTGCATAAGAACAAGAACCAGAGCCAGGCATGGTGGTATAAACCTGTAATCCCAGCACTCTGGGAGGCAGAGGCAGGAGGATCACAAGTTTGAATCCAGCCTGGGCAACTTAGTGACTTAGTGAGACCTTGTCTCAAAATAAAAAAATTAAAAAAGGGATGAGATGTAGCTATTACGAAGCCCCTGGGCCCTGGTTTCAATACCTGGTACCAAATCAATCAGTCAAACAGACAAATGAACCAGAACGAAGACACAGGCCAGGGTCAGTGGACTCCAGGAGTAGGAAAGGATGTGGGCAGCCACTTCAGCCCTGCAGGGTTCTGTGGTAAGCTTCAGGGATGTGTGCATTGGACTCATGTGGGGAAGGTCAAATGTAGCTTTGCACCAGGGTATCAGAAATTGTGTCACACCAGCTACAGTCCCCAGAAGGACAGGGAGTCACTTCTAGAAGACAGAATACTTGCATGTGCAGTCCAAAGATTCCCCATCTCTCCTCCTCTACAACACCAGAGGTAGACCAGGGTAGAGAAAAGCGTGCTCCAGGACAGGCAAGCCAGGCCTCTCCAAAGTACAACTGTGCACATGACCAGGAGCCATCACACATTTGAGGAAAACGGACAGCAAGGCAAAGACACACTAAGCCCAAGAAGAATGCTTATAGAGCAGAGTTAAAGGCACAGTGAGAAGATGACTCAGGTACAAGAAGACATTGACTGCATCCTCAAAAGCAATAGCCAAATCCTTTGGAAAGTAGAAGTTAGTAAAATGGAATAAGCAGGAAGGCTTTTGTCACAGAATGGACAAAAATGAACTGACTTATAAAACCAAGGCACTTCTGGAGTGCAGAGGTAAAAGACCAAGGACTGTGAAGGTGTAGGGGATGATACATGAAGAGAGTGAGGGCAAAAGCTGAGACTGAAAGTGATATTGAGAAGCCCCATATTCTGTTGAGTAGGAATATGACAAGGAGAAAACAAGAAGATTAGGGGTGGGGGTTAGTGAAAATGTCTAGAAGAACATTTCCAAAAGCACAGAATGTATCAGAAACCTGACCAGTTTTGAGTGCAGAAAGGAGCAAACCCAACTGTAGGACTCACCAGGACAGAATTTCAGGTTGCTGCTGACAAAGAGGAAACCCCAGAAGTGTCCAGCAGCAGCAGATGAGAAACAGGGACCATCTTAGTTACTTTTTCATTGCTGGAACAAAATGTCTGACACCCACAAGTTAAAGAAGGAAGGGTTTATTATAGCTCACAGTTTGTAGAGGTTCAGTCCATAGTTGTCTTGGCTCCAAGGCAAGGTGGCATGGCAGAGGGCATGGCAGAGGAGAAGCAGTCTGTGGCAGGGCAGGCAGAAAGCAGCAAGCCTGCCTTCCATCTTTCCCTCTGTTTAGACTACAGTCCTATTCATTGGTGCCTCCCACACCCAGAGTGGGGTTTTCTGTTATCCACCCTGAGAACTGTGCTCAGCCAACCAGAAAATTAATTTAGTAATCACACACCCTAGATCCAGCCACCTCCAAAAAGCCCCACCTATGAGCACATAATGCTTTGGGGAGACATCTAGATACAAGCCATAACAGGGACCAAACTACTTTTCTCCAAAGGCCTGGCCATCAGCTGACACCAAACCCGATGACAAAGACTATGCCAGATTTAATTGACACTTGATGACAAAGGCTATTCTAGATTTAATTGACACTGTATCTTAAGACTGCTTGGGGAAAACTGATTCCAAACCTGGAATTTTGAACATAGCCAGACTAGAATTCAAATCTGAGGGGAAAAAGTGTCTTCATCAAGCAGTCAAGGACTCAGACATCCCGGGCCTCATCCCTCACACCCTGAAAAATGGAAAAATAGACAATCATCTATAAAATAGGACCATTTTTTATTCCAAAATTAGTGGTGAGGAAAACATCCAGTACAACATGAACTCATCTAAGTAATTGTTGACGCATATTGGTGTGCAAACTAAAACAGTATTAGAAAATAAGAATCTCATATTTGCACTAGATAATGATGAAAGGGAGAAAAATGGAATTTTACTAAACTTCAAGTCTTCTCTGGGGGCATTTATAGTATGGAAATGTGCATTTAATGTATTAACAATTCACAGGGAACCACCAGAGTAATAGAAACAAGTTGCATCACTTCACATCTTATACAGGAAAAAACTCTGGAATAAAGAAAACCTGATCAAGGTAGAGACAGGAAGGGAAAAAATTAAAAATTATAGGAAATATATAAGGCAAGACATTAGGTAGGGACTAGTTTTAAAATCGCAATTGAATTTCTGTACTAAAAGGCAGAATTCAGATTGACTTAAAAATTAATTTAAACAGAAAATTTGTTTGTGGAAAGGACACCAGTTAAATGGTAACCACTAGAAAGCAAGTCTGGAAATGTTATTTTCAAGAAAAAGATGAAAGGAATTAAGTGGGACAAAAATACTTCATTTCTGTGACAAATTATAATCCTCTAGGAAGATCTGATCATGAACTTTCATGTATGTAACTACATAGATATGAAATTTATGTGGAAGAAATTCTAAGGATAGGAGGTAGATAAACCAAGTACCACAGTGGTAAACTTCAATTGACAAGTTAAAATGACAGAAACTCTTATGGTTATAAGAGGTTTGAACAGCATTCATAACAATCTGTCCTCAGCAGGGAATATTCATCCCTGTCTCCCTCCCACCCTTCCTTCCTTTCTTCCTTTTTCAGACACGTCAAAACAGTTCATAAATATACTTGCCATGTGTTTGATCTTAAAGAAAATCTTAATATTCAAAAGCAGAAATTATAAAGTAGAAGATAATTACCAAATGATAACCAAAAGTAACCCAGACTCTATTGTATACTTAGAAATTTTGGAGTGCTTTTAAGGTAAGCACAGACTGTTTAAAAAACAATGAGAGAAAGCATGACCTACCAAACTATGGGGAATGCTGTTAAAATAATTTTTGGAAGAAAATGTTGGGAAACCAGAAACATTTAAAATAAATTAATAAGCCATATGACTCTAAATATTAGAGAAATAATTACAAAATAATTTAAGAAAGTAGGAAAGATGAATGAAGGTAAAATTAGAGAAGAATATGGTAGAACATAAAAGCTTGTTGCTTGGTGCAACGAATTCTGAAAAAGGATTGGGTTAGTCAGCTTTGCACACTATGATGAAACACCAGACACAGCCTACTTGTGATGTAAAAAGTAGTTTATTCAGTTCAAGGTTCTGGAGGTATAAGTCTAAGATCAGGTAGTCCCATGGGTTTGGGCCTCTTGCAAGAGCAGCACACCATGGACTGGTAGCAGTGTGTGTCAGCATGAGTACCCACATCTCCAGTTAGCAACCAGAGAGACAAAGGACTGGCCAGAGTGCTCCCTCTGTCTCTTTTGAGGGCACACCTCCAGTACCCTCTATCTATCTGCCACTAAAGATTCATACAACCTCACAGTACTGCCACTCTGGGGACCAAGTTTTACCATGTTGACCATTAGGGGACACCCATCTAAACCATAGCAAGGTTCAGTAAAATACTTCAACCTTTAGCCACATTGATGGCAGTGAGAGGAGGCAAAACTTTAAAACGTGAGAAACTGGAAAGTACGTACAACTGCAGATGGGAAGCTATTAAAACTTTAAGAGACTGTTTACAACTTCTGAATAACATGAATACTTTTTTCTGAGAAAAACACAAATCAACAAAACTGCCTTGTTAAGTAGAGAACATCTGATGACTTGTGGCCATGGAAGTGGCTGAAATATGCCCAGAGACACTTATCTCATCTTTCTTGCCGCTTTCTGAAGCAGTTCTAGAAGTCTTCTTTTGCATCTTTACAAGGCATGACTAAAAACACAGCAAATACTGCTGCTAAGTGCCATCCAGTGGGAAGGCAGACTCATGAAAACATGATCCTGTGTCCTCATCCACCTGTTCACCAGACCTGCCACTGTGTAGCTTATGGCTCTTCCCCAAAGCCAAAATGACCATAAAAGGTAAACATTTTTAATTGATTCAAGTTACAAGGCCAGCCATGACAGTACGACTAAAGATATGAAAGGGGACAGAAATTCCAGAGCTGCTTTAGAAAGTGACGTAGTGGCCTCTTTAGATGAGGGAGTGTACTTTGAGGGGGATTAATGGCAATGTCTTTTACTATAGTATTTTAAAATTTTAAACAATTTTTCAATCATACCTCGTACAGTTCCTATTTTCAACAAAGAGTAAAATTTCTAATTCTCATTAGTCATAATTTGAAAACAAAAATCTTTATTGTGCTGCGAACGTTTGTATTCTGGTTCTTCAAATTAATTGAAATACCAAAAGGCCTTTGCAGAGGCCCCCCCCCCACCAAAACGTGTCCTCCCTCTCTCAGTGAGGCCCCTCCATGCTGGCTGCAAGCCCCACCCCCTCCAGGGCTACCTGCCCTTACGGTGGTGAATGCGGGAGGGTCTTTACGCATTTCTCAGTCATGTTGCTGGCTAGGGTTGCAAATAAACATGCTGGCTTTTTTGTTTGTTGCCCATCAGAGCACCTGGGCTAATAACCATGGGTTTTATCATTCCTTTTCCACCCAGACAGGAAAAGGATGCTTTCTCCCCAATTCCTGGGGTTGGCTGGCTTTGTCATCCAGGTGCAGAGAGCTTGGCTGCTATTACTTGTGTCCTTTCTTGAGAATTTATCTATAAACACAACCACAGAGGATGGGAGGTGTAGGTCTCAGTGACCATGGTTGCTCTGTTCCTGGGGACCTGCCCAGTAAGCCATCACGCCCTCCATTGTTCTTTGCAGTTTGGTCGTGGCAACAGGAGAAACCTGGGGGATTTGAAGAAAGGCAGTTCCAGGATGGCCTGAGTTTCTCCAGGATGGAGAGAGTGATGAGCCACTACCTGTCTTCCTATGTGGTTTTGTTGTGGAAGATATAGTCTCTGTGGTAAAATTCATGACAGTGTGGTGCCTGCCCCCCACCACCTGTGTTCATTATTGGTCACCTTCACGCCACCTGGAGGCTGCTGGCAGGCTCTGCCTCAGGATGGCCTGGGAGCACTGCAGAGTGTGTGTTGGCAGTTTGCCTTCCTGTGAACGTGGTGATTGTGCCATGTGGCCTATGATCTTGGCACAGAGGTGTGGAGTGGATGGCAGTGGCATTAACTGCCTCTGGTTTGTGGTGCTCATCTTTCTCATCAGTGCAGTGTCTTGTGCCTCCTAAGGAGCTCAAATCTGAGCGGAAAGGATGTAGTTTGCTCCCGTCACCTGCTTTTCCACAGGAATGACATTATTGGTACCATTGCTCTTCATTCAGTGGCTATATGTTGGATCCCTCCTGTGTGCTAGGCGTTGGGCTGTGGAAACATGACATGTTAACAGCTTGTTATGATTTGATGCAAAAGATGAGTGGGGCTTAACAGGCCTGGGCAAGAGCCCACTGCTAAGGGGGCCACCAACAGCACCTGTGAGCAGGAGCAAGGCTGAAGGACATAGGCACTACTGCTTGATAGAGGTACTATGGGTTAGCACCTGCTGGGATGCACAGCCTCTGCTGGCACTTGCACAGCATTGTTCTTTGCTCATTTGTTTGTGTTTTGAGACAGAGTCTTACTGTGTAGCTCAGTCTGGCCGTAAACTCCTGATATGTCTACCTCAGCCTCCCAAGTGCTGGGATCACAGGGGGGTGCCACCAGGCCTAGCTCAGGGTTGTCATCTGTAATAACAGTGACCATTAGCTCAGTGGTTGAGGCTGACACTGGGAGAGGGAAGGGCAGTGCTGGGCTCACACAAAAACTTACTTCCCTTGCGAATGAGAGTGGTTTTTAATTTAAAGAATCAGTAGTATAATAGTGTCTAAATGCTATAAGATGTTTTACATCCCACACTGATTTACACCTTCACCTGTTCCTCAAGAGTTTTTGAAGTGTTTTATAATACAAGATCATATACAATAGCACAATTAACAAGCAAAAAAGCCAATGGAAATGACTAAGGAAGTCTTTTTAAAAATTATTTTAGTTTATTAGTACACTTGTGTAGTCCATAACGTTTACATTCCTTGTGGGAAGTCGGTACATGTACATAACACATTTTCATTCCTTTTTTTTATCCCCTTTGCCTTCCATCCCTCCTCCCTTCAGCCATCCCTTGATCCCTTTCTTTTTCTTTTTTTTTTTTTTAGTTTTAAATAAATGTTAGATGAATTTATTGGTGTTTGAAACAAAAACTATAAACTTTTCTGATGTGGTTTTATTTTTTATTTTTATTTTTTTTTTATTTTAAACCAAGAACATGTATTGGTACATTCTACATACAATGGTCACATTCATTACATTAATTTTGTACCTATACATGATGTATCTTGGTTCTCCCCCCTCTTCCCCCCTCCCCTCTGTACCCTCCCTCCCTATTTACAGCAGGTTCATTCATCATCTTCCATGTTATCCCATTCCCCTCTCTCCCC
>PVJO010032256.1:0-13292 GCA_004026905.1 Hystrix cristata
TCCCCGTGTGGGCGCAGTCATGGGTCCCCGTGTGGGCGCAGTCATGGGTCCCCGTGTGGGCGCAGTCATGGGTCCCCGTGTGGGCGCAGTCATGGGTCCCCGTGTGGGCGCAGTCATGGGTCCCCGTGTGGGCGCAGTCATGGGTCCCCGTGTGGGCGCAGTCATGGGTCCCCGTGTGGGCGCAGTCATGGGTCCGTGTGTGGGCGCAGTCATGGGGACCCCGTGTGGGTGCAGTCATGGGTCCCCGTGTGGGTGCAGTCATGGGACCCCATGTGGGCTCAGTCATAGGGACCCTATGTGGGCAGGTTGTGGGTCCCCACATGGGTTCAGTCGTGGGGACCCCGTGCGGGCACAGTCATGGGGTCCCTGTCTGGGCACAGTCGTGGGTCCCAGTGTGGGCATGGGCATGGGGTCCCCTGGTGTGCCTAGGTGTGGGGCCCCATGTGGGTGCGGGCAAGGGGGTCTCTATGTAGATGCAGGTGCGGGGGCCCAGCCCCCACGGGGTGCAGAGGAAAAAGCCCCCAGGGTGCTTGCTCATGGTTTCCTCTGCCCCAGGGGTTCTGGGCCTAAGACTGCAGATGGCCAGCCCTGGCAGGTCCTTCTCTGCACTGGAAGGTAGAGTCCCTGGTTGGCAGAGCAGGTGCTGGGTGGAGAGGGTTGGAGAGGTTGCACCCTGGCCACTGGCCACTGAGGTCTCTGCTGCCCCACATGGCCCCTCCTGGCTGAGACCACTCTCTCAGGAGCGGGGTACACGGTGGGCTGCACCTTTGTCCCAAAGGTTGCAGTCACAGCAAAATTAGGTCTGCAGTTGCAAGGCCGGGTTCTCTTTCTCAGGAAGTGATTTCATTCTCAGTGTGGTGAGGGCCTCTTAGATAGGGTCCGATGACTCATGACACTGTGTTCCTGCAGTGGTCAAGGGGATTTTTATTATTTGTGAAGCAGCAAAAATGAATGCAGCTCTTACCGGCTTCTGAGCTTGTTTTTTGGAAGTGAACCTCAGACACTGTGCATTGGGGAGGGGTGGCCTGCACTGCATGATGGAAGGAACAGCCCCCAGCACCCCCAGAACCCCAGACACTCCCCCAGAACCGATTCCCTCCCTGCCCACAACCTAAGAGAGGTGCATTTCCATAAAGAACTCTGGAGGTGGCCGGCCGAGTCCCCATCTCTTCCAAATGGGTCCCCCCAAGTGCCCTTCCTGAGCGGGTCTCCCCTCTCAGCTTGCAGCTGTGGCAGTTCTGGGCAGGGCCATGGACTCTGCTTGAGCCGCACAGCCCACGAGCAGATACAGAGCCCCCAGCAAGCCAGCAGGGGTGGGCACCCCACCCAGGAGGATGGGTGGCAGGAAGCCAGCAGACATGGAATCGGCCAGATTCAATTAGCACTGCCTGCTCTGAGCAGGCTGGAGGGAGAGGCTGGCCCCACTCCAGGGCCTGTTGGTCCCTGGCGCACCGAGTTGTGGGGCCCAGAGAAGGTGACAGCCCCAGAGGCCACCTGCTGTCCACATGAACCTTCCCCCACCCAGATCACCTTTGGGGTTTTCCTTTCGTCAGAGCTGCCATCACTGGTATCCACTGACAGCTGCCCTGCATCTGCTTGTCACCAAAGCACTATTCAGTGAGGCCGGAGAAACAGGCCATTCTGGAGAACCGAGCAAAGTTCTGCCTGGTGGCTTGATGAGATCAGGGGTGGTGACTATCCATAAGGCCCTAGGTGTCTTCACTCTGTCCTCTTCAGTAGGCCACTCCTATGTGCCTCAGTTTCCCAATCCTAAAAGGTGTGGAAGTTGTTCCCACACATGAGAGGCGGGAACTGGGGTGCAAGTCCCAGGAGGCCTTGGGAACCGCCGGGGTCTGGGACGGACTGTCCGTGGATCCACCCCGTGGACGCAGGGAGAGAGCTGAGAGTGTCAGGACCCAGAGCACAGCAGACTATGACACTTGTGTGCCTGGGCAATCAGCACCTCGTCCTCCTTCTTGGGGTGCCATCCTGGCCCCAGCTCCTGGGCGCTGAGTTGTGGGGCCCAGGGGAGGTGACAGCCACAGAGTGCATGCCCCTGCTCCCAGGGCCACCTGCTGTCGACCAGGAGCCTCCAGGTTGCAAAAGATGACTCGCAGCAGAGGGCTGGGCATGGGTTGTCTCAGGGCAGGTGGGGTGGCTGGGCCCAGTGGTAATGGGGGCCGGGGGGCCGGGAGGGGTTGGGGAGCAGCACGAGTGCCATGGCTTGCTTCCCGCAGCGCTCACCGCCTGCTGCAGCCCAAGCCAGGAGTTCTGTGCCCTGGGTGTCAGAGAGGAGGGCTGGGCACAGAGGGGGCACCCATCCACTTAGGAACCAGGGTTTCCAAGTGACACTGAGGGTGGAAACAGCCTCCAATCTCCCAGGTGACCCACACTTGCTCTTACTTAAAACCTCTGTAATGAGTCTGAGAGGTGCAAAGGTGTGACCTCCGTTCAAATGAAAATGAACGCGGTCCAGGATTGGACAACTCCTGGAGACACAGGCGAGCATGTGTGGGCACAGGAGCAGACACGCACGTGTCCAGCCCTCAAAGCCAAATGTCTGCAACCTAACTCTGAGTTCTGTCTGTTGGTAGACAAAAGTAGGACCTCAGTCCTCCCAAATCTGCCTTCCTCACAGCCCACCCAAGAACTGCAGTGGCCAGGAAGGGGACAGTGGAAATGGGGTGTGGGGTCTGCCCTCAAGGCCTTGTGCTGGGTCCCCAGGGATGGCAGCTGGACACTCGAGGGCCTCAGGTCTGGGACGGACATGGAGGAGAGTATGTGAAGTCGTCCAGCAGAGTCCTCCAGATTCAGGCATTTATTATGTCATTATTTAATTTCATTTCATAAAATGTTTCTTTCTTTACTAACTGCAACATTATAACAATAATTAAATGAAGAAAGGGTATTCAGAGCCAGATTATGAGCTTTATGAATAGTACCAGCAACCGGAACTGAGCAAAGGAGGGAAAGGGGAATCTCTTTACAGAGCCAGGACCGTGTCCCTGAGCTCGGTCACAGGCTGGCCCTCACTGTGCCAGTCGGCCGCACGCCAGTGCTGGGCACAGCAGTGAACAGAGCGGACGTCCCAGTGAGGAGGCACCAGCGAGCCCAGGATGGCGTGGGGAGCAGAGGCTGTGTGGGACCTTCCAGTGGTGTTTGCAGACAGACCTGCGAAAGGGGACGGTGCCGACAGAGCCTGGGGCCAGCCCCGAGGCTCTCCCGGGGCCTGGATCAGGTCACCACAGGGCCAGGACAGTCAGTTGGGAGGCGGCCTGCAGGTTTGCTGGAGGAGGAGGGAGGGACATCTGCAGGACGACATTTACATTTACGGCGCGGTGAAGACCCAGGCGCAGGAGGAAGGGTTGGGGCTCCATGCGCGCCCTGTGCAGGCCCTGCGCCTGCTGGCAGGAAGTAGTGAGGCTGAGCACTGGACTCGCCTTGGGTTCTAGGGAGATGAGGCCTGGAAGAGGAATGCAGGCTGCAGTGTGAGGCTTGAGAAGCCAGGGTTGATCGGCCGCTCGGACAAGCAGGAAGTCGGTCACACCAGGCTGCAGAGGCCGGATGGCAGCCCCATGGGGGCTCATGTCCCCCCAGAGCCTGAGAGGTGACATCAAAGCACAAAGCCAGTCCTGGGCCAGCTGCAGCTGCAGCCATCCGCCTGGGCCCAGGACATGCGCCTCACAGGGCTCTGGGCGAGGACCGAACTACCAAGCACCATGGTTCAAAGGGCACTGCAGGAATGGGTGCGCCCCGTGGGTGCCCACAAGACAGAAGCATGGTCCCGGCACTGCCCGGGTAGGAGCAAGAGAGGTACAGCTGCCCCGAATGCCCACACCAGTGTGCAGTCCCAATCATCACCTTTGCACGATGACGGGCTCAATGGGAGTGTGTGTGTGTGTGTGTGTGTGTGTGAGAGTGTGTGTGGTCTGCTCCTGACCTGGGCGCATCCAGAGCACCCCAGAGCAGCTTTCCCTGATTCCTGTGCATCTGGACAGGACACAGCAAAGGACAGCAGCATCTGTGGGCCAGCACCCCGCTCCAGGACACCTTGGGGTCCCATTCAAGGGCACGTTTTCTTTTTCTGTTTAACATCAATTTATTTTGGTTTTTTGCTTGTCCCAAGGGGAAAATTTTTTAATTACTTATCAGTTAATGCTCCATTTATTGTTCCAACAAAGAGTCCATTTTATGGCATGGTGTCCGGTCACCGGAAAAACTGGTCAGATGATTGATTTCATTGATGTATCTTCATTAAAAAGTGTTGACTCTGCTACTGTGGCACTATGTTGTACATCTCTAAAAGTTAGAAAAAAAGAGAAAAGGACAAAAAAAAGAAAAAAAATCACGCAGACACAGGCAGAGGGTGATCTTATCCTCCCTCACATGTGTATCTTTGTGTTTATATTGGTCTGCTGGTTGTGATACTCTGAACGCAAAGGGGATTTTCAAACATTTAGTTTAAAAAGAACACTCAGAACAACAGTTCCCAAACAGAATTGTTTAGCTTAATAAATTATTTTAAAGCAAACTTCCAAGTAACCACGCCGAGCCTCCCGGCCCTCAGGAGAGAAGCGCCACCCTCCTGCCTCCGCCCGCCCCTCTCGTGTGCCCCTGAGCCCACCGGCCACCCTGCACTGACCCACCCTCTGGGGCTCGCCCGGGTCTCCCTTATCTTACCGCCTCGGTGTGCGTCGCCGAACCCCGTTTCTTTCTATTTCTTCACTGCACTTGCAAAAGCCGCGTGGAACGGAAGCGACACCCTTCCTGTCCCCGCATCCCAACTTCTCGGAGTCTCAGCTCCTGCCAGCCCGCCCACAGAGTGAGAAGGTGGGCTTTGTTTATCTATCGGATTTATGTTCCTTCTTTTTCAGTTCTGCTCTAATGAGTTTTCTGCTCCGATTACCCGACGAGATTTTCAAGCTGCGCGTTTGTCCCCTGAACACAGGAGCAGGGTGTTTCACGGTTTCTGCCTAGAGTTACGTCCTCGGGGCCCCGCCTGTCTGCTGTTCTCAGTGTGTCTCATTTTCATGGTCTGCCGTCCTAGAACCCGGCACCACAAGCTGGGCACCGTTCTGAGAACTACTCGCAGCAACATTCGGAGGGTCAGAAGGACGCTGCCTCTCTCACGCAGCTCCTTCTGTGCTTTCCTGGCATGTGGGGCTTTTAGACAGCTCGGGGTCACCTTCGTCCGTGCACCGTGGTACTGCAGGGGCTGCTGCGGCTAGGGAGAAGCCACGCGTGTCCTGCCTCAGTTTCTGCACGACTTCCCGCCGCGGTACTCTGGCCCGCCTCAGGGACTAGTTTACCCACATCTCCCTCTTTGGTGGGCTCTCAGCCCCAGCTCAGGTCCCCCTACCCCACAAAAGAAATGGAGCCGGCCCTTCTGGGTGCCCCTGTAGGCCAGCAGCTATGCCAGACAGGGGGTCCCCAGGCCTGTTGACCCCTCCACTTCCTGGTCTTGGGTCGATGATGGCCCCTCCTCTTCTGTCTCTTCAGTGCTTGCTAAATTTCTCTGACATCTCTGCCAGGTTTACTAGTCTGGTGTTCCCAGGAGTGAGAATCTGCATTTCTGTCTCCCTGGTTGTGCGGACAGGGAATATGTCCCCTCTGTAATGATGACACTTCCAATCCAGGAGGCAAAGTCTTGGCTGAGGGATTCAGAGTCTCTGTTGCTGGAACTCCGATTCCCTCCAGCACTAATTTGAGCCCGAGCTGTCTTGCGCTACAGGAGTGACATGGAACCACACTATACAGCTGGGAAGGGACAGGAAACAGGACAGGACCACGTGCTCCTCCTCCTGACACCGAGGGAGAAAAAGCACTGCCTGTGTAACATACAGGGCTACCCCACAGCCACATCTGTGCCTGGTACAGAAACTGACATGCCCACACAGCTCCATCCTTCTGCAAAGACCAGCCAGGTGGCTTCTGATGCAGTGTCCCTAGGAATGTTCAGGCAGAGGTGGGGGGGGTCTTGGCTGAGATCCAATCAGGCCACCGAATGCTCGTGCAGGGCTGTGGACAGTCAGCATTGACTCTGTCCCCAAGAAGGGAGCAGGATGCTCACGGGGCATGAATTTCCTGGCCCTGTTGGCTTGTTCCTACATCATAGACTAAAACAATAAAGACAGAGGTGGCCTGAGCAGAACTGGCCAGGGAGGAAAGAAGTTACACTGATTCGACTTTGTGTGGCAAAGGGGAGAAGACTGGCCTGGAGGCGGGGAGGCAGGAGAAAGCAGACTGGAGCTGCCGGTGAGAGGGGAGCAACATAGCTGCCAAGGAGCATCACACAGCAAGTGGGGCGTCGCGAAGAGTAGGCAAGAAGCAGCACATGGGACAACTCTGAGCTACCCCTTCCTCAGGCCAGCACACAGTTCCCAGGAAGAACTGAGCAGAAGACTCTGTCAGACACTGAGGGGTCACTGTGCCCTGGAGTTCACTGAGGGTAGACAGAGAGAAGTCCACCTGGAGAATGTTGCACGGGGACCACCTGGTGACGGGTGAAGAGAGGACCACCTGGGATGGCTGGAGAGGGGACCACCTGGGACGGATGGAGAGGGGACCACCTGGGACAGGTGGAGAGAGGAGCACCTGGGACAGGTGGAGAGAGGAGCACCTGGGACGGATGGAGAGAGGAGCACCTGGGACGGATGGAGAGAGGAGCACCTGGGACGGATGGAGAGAGGAGCACCTGGGACGGATGGAGAGAGGAGCACCTGGGACGGGTGGAGAGAGGAGCACCTGGGACGGGTGGAGAGAGGAGCACCTGGGACGGATGGAGAGAGGAGCACCTGGCTGAGACCCAGGACAGTACATTGCCCCGTCCCATGCCCCCTCATATTATCTTTAACCTGGGACCTCCCTCCCAAACATCTGAGCTGGATGCTTCTTTCCAACCATTTTTCTCACCGAAACCCAAAATTTTCGTGTTTGGCTCCCTAAACCTGGTTACGAAGACAAACTTTTGACGTTCTCGTGACTCATTTTTCCCAACGTCATGTTCATAGGACACATTGTCGCGAAACAGTGAGACCCCACGTGTGCCGCAGCAGGTGGCTGTATCCACAGTCATCAAGTCTCAGGGGCAACGTCCTACACACCCCACCATCCCCTTCTGTCCTCGAGTGCAGTATTCTGTCTGCCCAGATCCCTGGGCTCAGAGCTGGTGACGCCACTTCCATCACCCGGTGCCCGCTGGGCCAGTCAGCGAGGATGAGGGGAACACAGGAAAAGCGGCCAGTATGACCCGGGAAAGACGCACCTCTCTGCAGACCGCTGCAGCCCTGTGCTCGCCCACCTGGCAGAGCCTCCACACTGAGCTACGCCCCGGCCCTTTATTGTTTGTTCTGAGACAGAGCTCCCCTAAGTCACTAAGCTGCCCGGGCTGGGCTTGAACTTGCCGTCTTCTGCCTCAGCCTCCCAGCGTGCTGGGATCACAGTGATGCATGGTGTTTCACACCTCTGTGTGCATTTAGCGCTCACGCCCCCCTGCCCATGCATCCCGTTGTCCCTGCTGCTGTCGCCCCCTCCCCGCCAAGCTGGAGAGGAGGTGGAACCCCAGATCTGGGTTCATGTTTGGAGCCTGGAGGACCTCTGTCCCTCACCCTGCACCTGCTGCCATGTGAGTCCCAGGAGGCGGGGAACAGGCATGCGCCACCCTGTGGAAATCACATGTGGGCTTCATCCAAGGTGGGCAATGGCGCTCGCCGTCCTGAGGACCCAGCTCCACGGTGACCCCTTCCTTGCCCCAAAGCACCCAGGAGGGGAAAGAGACTCATCTGGAGCCACGTCCCAGGGAGGTGGCCCTGGGTGGAGGTGGGGGAGTGACCGGAAGCAAGGCCTGCAGTGTCTCTGCAGTGAGGACCCCAGCCTCCTGCCAAGGCCACTGCGTCCTGTTTCCAGCATCGCTGGGCTCAGCCTGCTCTCTGGCTCTTTGTGGCATCTCCGGCCTGCTCCTCCGTGACCCACAAAGCCAGAGGAGGAAAAGGCCTCACTGCGAGCCGTTTCATTACCTTTGCATTTACTCCCATCTTTCAAGCTGGAGAAAGATGTGCTGTGTTAAAACATCCCTCCCCGCTGTGCGAACTGCCAATGCCCTGCACGTAATAGAGCTAATGGAGTAGTTTACCCGATGAAAATGGCCATGGTGACCTGTTCTTTCTCCCAGAAGAGTCTCGCATTTTTTCTCTTCATCCCCTGTACCTTGTGCACGTGTACACACTCGTGTGTTTGTGCACATGTGTGTGTGTGACATCAAATTCTTATAACCCAGTGACCTCGGCACCTGCCGGGTGTATCACCAGTTGAAATGACAGAGACAACAAGATATGGATCAGAGGCATGGAGGGACCCACACGTGCTTCCTTTCCCAGCAGTCTCAGACTCTTGGGTGAGAAGGTGGCAGTCACCCCCAGATGTTCATGGGGTGAAGGCTCCTCCTGCATTCAGAGTTGCCGGCCGTGGACGTGGCTATGGTGGGGATCTTCGTGGTGCTTCGGCAATGGGAAGCAAGCCAGTTCTGTACAGCGGGCATGGGCTGACCACGGCGTCTCACGGTGACCTAGCAGGGCACACAGCCGGGCTGCATCTCCCAGACACCATCAGGATGAACAGCTCAGTGCACAGTGGCCTTCGGCAGGGCGGCGTTGGTGTTCCAGCCGCTCCTGACCCAGGCGCCAAGCCTCCCAGAACACAGAGAGCCTGCCTGGCCTCGTCAGTCCTCACGCGAAACACTGCCCTCCTGTACCTCTGCCTCTGCCCCCTGCTGGCGCGGCACAGAGCCGCCCCGAGGCAGCCGGGCACTTGAGATTTGGAGTCTCTCTCTCCCGAATGACCCCTTCGTCCCTCCCAGTGGCGTCTGAGTTCCCACCTGGGAAGCGGTACAGAAACGTCTGGTGTGGTGCGGGCAGCTCTGTGCTGGGTGCCTCCTGGTAAATACTTAAGTTTCTAAATTGGAAACACATCCAGAGGGGGAGGCAAACCAAAGACCTGCTTTTCTGTGAGCTTCATTTTTATTACAGTCACACAGCACGCGCATAGTTTTGCACAACTGTACCAATGGCATTATTCCCATACACACCTCATTTTCGTCTTTGTCTTAGTTACTTTTCTCTCGTTGCTGAGACAAAGTACCTGACACCCAAAGTTCGGGGAAGAAAGGTTTATTTGGCTCACAGGTTGTAGAGGTTTCAGTCCACAGTCGGCTGGGTCCGAGGCAAGGTGGCAGGCAGGCAGGCGGAAGGCAGCGAGGGAAGCAAGCGGGCAAGCCTCTTTCTGCCCCTTCTACATTATCCAGGCCGCCGGGGTGAGGCTGGCGCCAGACCGACCAGTGGACTGATTTAGTGACCACACACCCTCAACCCAGCGTCACACACTCTAGATCCGGCCACCTCTGAGAAGCCCCACCTACGTCCCTGCGTTGTGCGAGGGTCCTAACATGAGTGCGTCCCAGGAGCCCGCTCGCCCACCTCAACCACGACCTGCCGCCGCCCTCTGCCCCCCGTGCCCGTCCCTCTCCGTGAGGCCGCTCACCAGCCCCTTCCTGGAGGTCAGACAGGCTGCCTCTCAGGTGCTCTTCGGTCCTTCCCAAGGTTCCTGGTGCTCCGCCGCTGCTGTGCGCTGTCCGCTGTTGCTGTCGCGAACCCTGAGACAGCCGCCTTGACAGAGGAAGGTCGTGTCCCTCCTAGTTCTGGAGGGTTCAGTCCCCGACTTCTGGCCCAGGGAGGCAGGCAGCAGACATCAGGTGTGGCCAGCCGCGCCTCCCTGTGAAGTAGGCGTCTCTGCCCCGCAGGACTTTACCACACACTGTGTTATGGTTCGTGTCTAGATGTCCCCCCAAAGCCTCATGTGGTCATAGGTGGGGTATTCAGACGTGGCTGGATCTAGAGTGTGATTACTAAATTAGTCCACGGATTGCTTTGGCATGGTCCTGCTGGGATCAGTGATGTGATACCAGGATTGAGGCCGCGAGTGCTACCCACCCTAAAGACGGACAGCCTGGATAAAATACAAAGGACAGAAAGAGGCTTGTCTAGGCCCCCTTGCTTACCCTGCTGCCTTCTGCCTGCCTGCCCGCCACCCCGCCTTCGGTCCAGCTCACTGTGGACTGAACCTCTACAGACTGTAAGTCAAATAACCCTTTCCGCCCTTAGCTTTGGGTGTCGGGTATTTTGTCTCAGCCAGGAGAGAGAAGTTACCGAGGCACCTGTCCACACCCTTTGCCCACCGATGTTACCCTTGCAGCCCTGCTGTCTGTGGGTGGCGGAGGTGGGAGCGAGAGCACGGCCCATGCTGACCCGCCAGACACAAGGCTGCCTGGCCCAGCTGGGAACTGAATTTGGTTGCGGCCCAGGGCCAGCTCAGGTATGAAGCACGTGAGCAGGATGATGGCGACTGGACGTCCGTGTGCACCTCCCAAGGGCCTCTGGCAGGTCCCAGGGCCTCCCACGTAGACGTGGCTGTGTGGGGACAGAGTCTGCCTGGGAGGAGACTCCGGGTCCCCAAGGATGAGCAGGGCAGGAGGAAGGCGGCAAGGGCCGGTCGGGGCGCTGAGGGCCTGTCGGAGTCATCGCTGAGGGGTGCGATGGGAGTCATCCCTGAGAGGGGAAGGTGTCCCACTGCCCAGGTGGCCTCTGTCGTGCTGGGCTCCCCACTGCCACCTGTCCCCAGGGCAGCGCAGGGCAGATGGAGCACAGGAGGGCAGGCTAAGCGTGTACCTGCTGGGGAGACGCTGAGTGTCACACAAATGACCGTCTGCCCCACCTGCTGACTGCACCCCCGAGCTGCCTCCCAGGGCCTGCCCCTCAGGTGTGTCCCCTCTAGGTCAGTTAAGGCTAGAGAGGCTTGGGTGACCCCACTCTCCCTGCTCACTCACCTCTGACCACCCTCCCTTTCTCTCCTCCATCTGCAGACGAACAAGGCCGTGGCACAGGGTGACTTCCACCAAGCAAGCACCAGCTCCCGGCGTGCCCTCTTCCTGGCCGTGCTGTCCATCACCATCGGCACAGGCATCTACGTGGGCGTCGCTGTCGCCCTCATTGCCTACCTCTCCAGGAGCAGCCACGCGTGAGCGTCCCTCTGGCTCCGGGAGGGGCCAGCACGTCCGACGGCTCAGGCAGCAGTGGGCGGCACCTGATGGCGGGTGCCCACTGTGACTCGTTTCCTCCTTCTGCTCCATCGTCACAGCACTGTGTGGGCTCCATGCACACGGGCTTTAAAGCCCCTGGCCACGGGGCTGTCTGGGACGGGTCTGGGTGGAGGGACGACAGCGTGCTGTCTGCGCAGCCTCTATGCCTCGAATGCCAGCGCATTAGCAATATACAAACAGTAAAAAAAAAATTATTTTTATGGAACACGGTCAAGGCGCAGTAGGCTGAGGGTAGGGGACACCTGCTCTGCTGTTGGTGGCTGCCTGGTTTCTTCACGTCCTCAGCGTCCATGCGACTTCCCTCCCAGAAGAGAAGAAAACGGGGCTGGAGACACGGAGCACAGAACGGCTGGGGGACCTGGCATCGCCATCTGCAGAAGGATCCAGCCCCGAGCAGGAACGTGAAGCCAGAAAGACATGGCACGGTCCCCAGGGCCCTCGTGCCCTCACAGCCGCCCACAGCAGCGTGCAGCCTCGGGGCTCCCGGCCTGGGGCCAGGAATCGGAAGCAGAGGAGCCGGGAAGACCCGGTGCCCGGACGTGACCGCCCTTGTGAAGCTCACCAGCCCTCAGCAAGGACGACACCACCAACCCAGACGAGACGGGCCTCACTCTATCGGCTCGATGAATCACTATTTTCTTGTCATTTTTTAAGTGCAACTCTTGCTTTATGCTGCTTCAGTTACCAGATGAATGCTGAGAAATAAGTTGTCACAGACATTTTAATACCATCTCACTGCTGTTTTACAGTGTTCATCATTTAACAAAAGGTATCTTTTAGCTCGCGTGCGTGTGACTTTCCTTTCTGGTGTGCCGGGGTGGCAGGTTCCCTTCTGACCACTCACGGCTGCATCCCGGGCAGCTCCTGTTCCACCCCGAGTCCCTGAGGGTCACCCTCGCCCATCATGACAGAGAGACTCTGGCTCTCGCGCAGGGTCCACAGGCAGCATCTAAAACTTCCTGCTGGCAGGCCAAGAGGCTCTGAGAGGGAAACTGAGGGTCCAGAGCGAGGCCCCAGGGTGGAATGGGGATCTCACACACCTGCTGGGGTGGCCGTGACAGGGAGACGGGTCAGAGGCAGCCAGCTGTGTTCCTCAGCACACCTGAGTATCGGGGCCAGGTTGAGGTGCGGCCCGGGGGTCCAAGCTACAGCGTCCCCTCGTCTTAGCAGGGAACAGAGTCAGATTTCATCACACTGCCAAACAGGGTGCGCAATTTGATTCTTGTAGATTTTTTCCATTTTTGCATTGAATCTCTGCAGACCGCAGTTGGCCAAGGGTAACCGAAGCACACAAGCAAAACCAGTGATAGGAGGGTGCCCACGTCGGGACGAAACTGCATCCTGCCTGCTTGTGGGCTCTTCTCCCCACTCCCAACAGGCTACCTGGGGACCCCAGTCTGCCCTCTTGGCACTACTTGGGCACTAGGAAGCAACCAACTGGGTTCATATTAACTTCAGCTGTCGCTGGAGTGGCTGTCCCGTCCCTGTGTAGACAAGCAGCGGGCTGCAGCGTGCTGGGCGCTCTCGCAGGTCCCTGGCCCCATGCACACCGTGGCACTGCGAGTTCTGCCCTAGCAGGTCAGACAAGCTTCCCTCTTCTCCAGTGTTCAGCGAGGGGCCTTCCTCACAGGTGGGTGCGGCCTGCCAAGTGCCAGCTCCTGGTGCAGGTCCCCTCCCCTCCTGCAGCAGGTCCATCTGGGAATAGGGAAGCACAAGCAAGGACCCCAGAAGGCCTGTCAAGGCGGAAGAAGGCCGCCTGCCCCCGGGAGCACCCTTTGCCTTCTCCAGCCAACGTGCACAACCTTCTGTGTCTGGGGCTTTGGGCCTCTGGGGCCCTCTGCTACAGCAGCCAGCATCAGCCCAACAGATGAGACCCAAGATATGCAGAACTTCCTACAGGAGGCCAGCCTCCCCGTGGCTCGGGAGAGGAGGCAGGCTCCATTCCCAGGACCCATCAGTCCTAACCCTAACCCTAACCCCAGCAGCAGTGCACACCTGGGCCAGGAAAGCAGCCTGGCACCTGGGCTGCAGCCCAGAACCAGGGCTCTGGGGAGGCCATGGACCCACACTCTGCAGACACAGCCTCTGGGGTGGCTGTGTGGCCTCTCACACAACCAGGACCAACAGCCCAACGTGGCCTGGG
>PVJO010032257.1:0-13416 GCA_004026905.1 Hystrix cristata
CACTGTGGAAATCAATATGGAGATTCCTCAAAAAACTACAACTGGAGGTTCCATTTGACCCAGCTATTCCCCTACTGGGGATCTTCCCAGAAGAATTAAAACCATCATACCACAAGGACGTATGCACCACCATGTTCATAGCAACACAATTTGTAATAGCTAAGTCTTGGAAACAACCTAAATGCCCAACGACCAACGAATGGCTAAAGAAAATGTGGTTTTTCTACACAATGGAGTACTACACTGCCATAAAAAAGGATAAACTAGAGTCATTCATATACAAATGGATGTTCCTTGAGAACATACTCTTAAGTGAAATAAATCAGACACTCACGAGCACACATCGAATTGTTTCTCTGATATGAGAGACCATAACTGTAAATAAGGACAAAGAGGTGTAATAGATATTATATAAAAGGAGGATGGTGTGCAGAGGAGAGGAGTACTAGAAGGAAAGAAGGGGAAAAGCAGAAAGGCAACAAGGGAAAGGGAAAATATGGAAAATGATGAATGAACCTGCTGTAAATAGGGAGGGAGGGAGCAGAGGGGAGGGGCGGGGGAGAGGGGGGAGAACCAAGATACATCGTGTATAGGTACAGAATAAATGTAATGAATGTGACCATTGTATGTAGAATGTACCAATACATGTTCTTGGTTTAAAATAAAATAAAATTTAAAAAAAATCCA
Source organism: Hystrix cristata (assembly GCA_004026905.1). Classification (NCBI taxonomy): domain Eukaryota; kingdom Metazoa; phylum Chordata; class Mammalia; order Rodentia; family Hystricidae; genus Hystrix; species Hystrix cristata. The sequence continues at coordinate 688 of PVJO010032257.1, forward strand.
GTCACAGAGATCTTCTTTCTGTTCTTTGCACAAGCCAAACCCATTCCCACCCCGGGGCTCTTACTCTTCCCTCTTCCTGTAATTCTCTGCCCTTAGATCTTTGCATAGCTAACCCTCATCTTCTTATCTTCATTTTTGTCATGATTCAAATCTCACTTCCTCAAACAGACCTTTTCCTATCATGCTATCTACTATTCCCCTTCTTATGCCTTTGTAGTTTTTATCACAATCTGCAATTGAATTATGCATTATTTCATTCCCTTGTTTACTGTCTCTTCTTGTAGAATAGAGACTGCTCTGCCCGAGTGACATTCAAACTATTTTACAGGCAGTGCCGCATGGCACTGATCAGTCAGAATTGATGCTCTTGTAAAGTTTTGAAAAAAGTGTAGAAAGCCTGGGTTTTAAACTTTGAGTTGTTGGAATGTAGGGAGGTCTAAGAGTTCTGAGGGAGGGGTTAGAGTAGACAGATCAGTTCATGTGAACTAGGGAACTCAAGGAAATGGAATGTAACCATTAATGTGGAAATATTCCAATATCCATATTAGCAATTGGTAGCAATCATTGTGGTCTTAGCGTTCTACTAGTTGCAAATCAATGCTTCTAATCTCCCACAGTCAACACTGTGTCCCAGGGCCTAACATGTCTAGTAAACATCAGACCCTCACATGGTGAGTTGTTAAGTATCACTGAGTCATGGCCACATAACATTTTCTCTAACTCGATACTTTCTAAAAAAGTTCGAAAGTGTCCTAAATTCATGTAACTCAAGTCGTGATGTATTGAGGTCATACAGATTGCTCAAATGACAACTAATACATGTAGCCTGTTCATGTTACTGGCCACTTCAGTTTATATGTTTATGCTTATCTGCTTGCTACTGATCAAATCAAAATGACATAGGAGATTAGGATTTGGCAAAACTGGCTGGGGAAGTAGGCATGACCTGTTAATTACAAGATCATGGAACACTTGTGCAAAACAGCTCCCGCAGCCTTGTACATGGACTTCCCACAAAAACTCGAGCAGGTTTTCAGTAGGGTGGCATAGACCTGATGTCAGCCTGAGGCCTGGGATCCCAACACCACCTCTCTGGACCCATATGTAGAAGTTCCCATGGGTTTCCTTGAGATTTGAACAGTGTGAAAGGACACAGATGCCAAGAAGGGCTAGCTATCGTGGCTTTCCTCAGATAGCCCACCCTGTGTCCTCCAGAGTATTGTCTTGCCTTTTCCTCTTTTACTTGGCTCAAGGTCACCCTCCAGAGCCAGTTTCTCCCTCAGTCTTCATTTTTACTTTTTTAAATAAACTTTGTCACTGCGTTTGGCTTGTTTCACTCAATTCTTTATTCAAGATGAGACGAACCTGGAATCTAACTACAGAAGGAGAGGTGAGCAACCCAGAACTTGGTAATGTTTATTTGGCGAGCCACTTTTAGAAGGAGCTACCTGATTACAAAAGGAGGCCATTTTGGTAAAAAGGACAACAATGATTTATTCAAAGCTGGCACCAAGGAGATGGAGGGACCCATTTGCCTCAAACCACCATTTCCCTGTGCACACGTGGCTGAGGGTCTTTTATAGCAAGGAACAGAGGAGAGAAAACGTACAGAGACACAATGCAGATCGCCATACTTTCTTCATCGCTTCCCATTATCTTTAGTTCATTCCTCTTTCTTTGTGGGAGGGAACCTGTGCTCTGCCCTCCCAGGGCTCACATCCTAATGCTCAACCCTGACCCTAACCCTGACCCTGTCACTTCTTTTAGGCTGAGGGGAAGATATTTGCAAAAATTGCTTATCCTGACAAGGAAAAATAAATGTAATTTTGAAGTTCTATTTTTCAGTGCCGGTTATATTCATAGTTTACAAAATCTACATATCAATTTTCTCCTCATAGATGACCTTGGCTTGTACAGTTCTTGTTTTTAGTGGTAATGAAAATTCAAACTAAATCACACATTTACAGAGGAAAAAAAAAAAACAAACTTTCATTGGAGTATAAAAGAAGTGGTAGTAGCTGGAGGAGCTGACAAATGTCAGGCCAGCACTTCACAAAGGAAAGTGAGAGAAAATAGGAAAAGGGGTCCAGCTTGAACAGCTGAAGGGGCCCAGTGTAGTGGAACAGGCTGGCCCACTCACAAAAGCGCAGGCCAACTTTTGAGGATTAGCCGAAGTGGGCTACAGTCCAGTTGGGTAATATACCGATCCTGGTTCTGTAGGTCTAGAGGAATCCTCGTGGACTGAGGGTTGCTTCCATTCCCAAGAAATGATTGTCTCTGTTTGCGGGGATTTCAGTGATAGGAAGCTCTACTTTTCCTGGAATCCAAGTGCTCTTCTGTTTAGGGGGATGACCGAGGACTTCTGGGTGCAAGTTTGTTGAATGTCCCTAAAAGTCTCTTGTCTTGGAGTCCTCAGCCTTAAAGGAGGATGAGACTGTGTAAATTCAGGGCTAATAAATCTTTGATACTTTTAGGCAGGCTCTCCCTCAATGACTAACACACTGTAGGCAGAGCTGAGAAGGCATTTGACCCAGTTTTAAAGTAAAGACAGATACAAAGGGAAGGCCAAGCTTACTTCTGCTTTTAGTTATCTACTGGGCATCTGTAAACTCAAGTGATGAGTTGTGGTCTTTAGTAGAGACCACTTTTAATTCCTGACCACCTCCAAAGAAAACACAAGTCATGCTTCGAATGAGCAAGAAGTTAAGGGCCCAGGAGTTTATTTGCTCTTTGGCTCTGTAGTAGTTTCTGACTACATCATTCTCCCCTGAGAGATTTTACCCTTCCTAATCTTAGTGAGAAACACAAAAAGATTTCCCTTCCTCCCCTTCACCCCAACCCCTCTGGTTATATTTTTCTGTCCTATGTTTAAAATTGATGCCAATCAAAGCTCCTCAGGGATTACGTCTGGGGTCATGTGAAGAGCTTTTTGGCCTCTTCAGCTCTTTTTCTCTACCAGTGGTGTCATCTGCTGGAATGGGTCAAGATCTTGCTTGACTCTGTGGCTTCCCTTGGAAGCATGGGGACATCCCCTTCTCCTTTCCTTTTCACAGAATGCACATTGGTTGACCCCTGTCCGCTGGAGTCAAACAGTCTCTCTTGTTAGGAGATTAGGTGACTCATTAGAGTTGCAGGGCCATTTTGGAGGGGTCCTAGCTGATGTTGGAGAGCAGGGGCTGAATACTGACTGTCCTCTCAGTCCTTTTATTTTCTTTAGCTTTGGTCTCTAAGCCTCAGTCATTGGATACCCAGAAGGCCAGTTTTAAGGTGGGAGAAGTGCATCCTAATCCTAACTATTGTGATTTTCTCTCGACACTGGGAGTCAACGGCATATTCAGCCTGCCTTGCAGAGGGTGGCCTGTCATTTTAAAATACAGAGGAGGTCGTCTGATAGAAGGCATACCACTGAGCATGGTATGGTGGAACACACCTTAAATCCCAGCGCTTGGGAGGACAAGGCAGGAGAATTGCTGTGAGTTTGAGGCTGGTCTGGGCTACATATTGAGTTCAAAGCCAGCCTGAACTACTGAACTACATAGAGAGACCCTGTCTCAAAAACAAAAAAGTCACACTACTGAAAAATGATGTTAACACACAATAGTTACAAAGTTCTGCAAGGAAAATGGAAAATAAAGGCAATAAGAGCAAAGTAAATCCAGTTATCCAGTTAGCATTGTTTTAGTCTAAGAAATAGAGTAAATGTAGTTTTGTCAGTTCATCATTTTAAATAGAATGTACTTCCTTATAGATGTACTGTCTAGGTGACTAATACTTAATCCTTTAGTTGTTGGAGTGACACTGCTTGGAATGCAATGTTTAGGGTCCTCTAATTATAATAGAATGAGGACTACATAAAGATAGACCCCCAGAAGTCTATCATTACAATTTCTTTTCTTGGGGGAGGCATCAGTATGGCAAGATATTTTTCTTATAAGGTCTATACTTTAGAAGGCTTGTACACTTCAGGAACATAAATGCAGTGGACATCAAAGAAGTCAGCAATAATTACCATTACAGGGATGTCAAAGTCCTTTACAAATCAACTTTGGGTTTTACTCTTCAGGGAAAATTTTAAATCTATGGCTTAGTAGTATAGCTGTAATCATGGTCTACAAAGTTTAACAGTACTGATAAAAAAAAATCAAAGTATTGTTTTAGATCTCTCACAAGCTTAGAAAATAGTGCCTCTGACCAATCGGTGTTACTGACTACTCGGTGTAAAAGTACATATCATTTAAGTGATAACAAAACGCTTGTTTAGGTTAAAGCCAGTAGACTTAGACCAGGTTTTAAATGGCAGGATTGTCAAAATGACAGGTCCTCCCCAGCCCTCCCCAGCCCTCCCCAGAATGGTACTGAATATAAATAGCAGAAATGCTAAAAATTTTACTATTTTGTGTGTGTAAGCTCCAGATGCAATACACATAGTAAGAAGAGAACACTTAATACACTTGGGTGGATTAAATGTATGCACCTTTAGTTTCACAAACTTTGCACATTTACACAACATTTTTATTTCTGAGATGTATATGTATGTCTATTCCCAAATATACAAAGTATCAAATATACTTTAATAACCTAAAGTAATAGTTGTTCATTAACCAAAAATATGCACTGATCAGTTAACAAAATAACACTTAACCCCAGCTCGCTTAAGACTCTTTTGTAGGTCATCTAAAGCCTAACAGCAGGAAACAGAAGAAACCATCCTGATGAAACACAATACCTTTGCTCCTGAGGTCAGTTTTTGTACACTTTTACTATGATCAAATCAGTATTTTCAGATAAGATCCTTACTTTAAATAGTTGATTTTTTAAACAATAATATTTATTCTTATCATGCACTAAACTAAAATTAAAATGGACCAGAGATCTAAATATTAAAACAGAAACACTAAATCTGCTGGAAGATAGAATAGGTAGAACTCTTGAAGATATAAGTGTAGGCAAAGACTTTATGAACAAACCCTGATTGCACAGGAAATAGCACAAAGAATCAACAATTGGGATTTCACCTTATTAAAAAGATTTGCATAGCAAAAGAAACTACCAATAGAATGAAGATACAACCCATACAGTGGGAAATATTTTTGCCAGCTGTTCTTCCAACAAAGGACTAATGTCTAGAATATATAAAAGACCTCAAAAAAATTTCAGACCCCCAATTAAAAAACGCAATTCCCAAATGGGCAGCTGAAATGAATAGACACTTCTCAGATGAAGAAGTAGGAACAGCAAATAAACATATGAAAACATGTTCAATATCACTGGTCATTTGAGAGATGCAAATTAAAAGAATGCTGAGATTCCATCTCACTCCAGGAAGAATGGCTATTATTAATAAATCAGTCAATAACAAATTCTGGAGGGCCTGTGGGGAAAAAGGAACCCTTCTCCACTGTTTGTGAGAGTATAAACTGTTGCAACCACCAATCAGTGTAGTGATTCCTCAAAAACTAGGACTAGCGGTTCCATTTGACCAGATATTTCCCTTCTTGGTATCTTCCCAAAAGAATTATAAGCCTCATACCACAAAGATATATGCACACTCATGATTATAGCGGCACAGTTTGTAATAGCTAAATCTTGGAAACAGCCCAAGTGTCCATCAAGCCATAAAGGGCTAAAGAAGATGTGGATTTTTCTTATACAGTGGAGTACTGCTCTGCCATAAAGAATGATAAGCTTGAGACATTTCTAGGTAAATGGATGCCTGGCCTCACTTGAGACCATACTCTTAAGTGAAGTAAATTGGACACTATGTTTAAATACCACATTGTTTCTCTGGTGTGAGAAATTTAAAGTGTAAATAAGGATTTAAATGTATCATATTGGGAAAGGGAAGAAAGTGTTCAAATGGGAAAGTGAACAAGGGAGGGGGAGGGGGAAGAAATGGAGGGACAAAAAAAGAGAATAGAAGGAAAAAATGGAAACAAAGCTTTTGTAAATAAGGAAGGGAAGAGGGGTTGAATGGAGAGGAAGAAAATGGGAAAAAAAGCAGCAAGATATACCATATACAGATACAAATTCCCTATGATGAATATTATCTTTATGTATATCTTAAATGTATCACTAACATAAAATTTCTAAAAAAATGAAAAAAAAATTCTTTTTACAAACCTACTTGGAAATTCTGAAAATTTTAGAAACTCTCACAGATCTTCTTAGACATTCTCGAAGAATTTATTTTCATCGTACAAAATCCTTTCTCATCTAGAAAGCACTTTTCTTTTTGGGGGGGTTTGCTGGAGATTGAACTCTTGACCTTGTACTTGCTAGGAAAGCATGCTACCACCGAGCTAATTCCCCCGAGCTAACTCCCCCACCAAAAAAAATACCAAATTAACCAGAGCAAGCATTTTGTTATCACTTAAATGGTATGTACTTTTACATCAGGCAATTTCCTAAGCTTGTAAGAGATCTAAAACTATACTTTAGTATGCTATACCGAACTATACTCTTCAATTCTTTGAAGTGGGAAGAACCTGAAATCTAACTTCAGAAGGAGGTGGAGCAATCCAGAACCTGGTAACATTAATTTGGAATATAACTACCCGATAACAGTCAGACTTCTCAGACCCTCTGAAATCACCCTTGGATACAGGGTAGCTGACACTTTCTCCCAGCAACACCACAGGCAAACAATGAAATGCCAACAATGGAAAATTACTATGAAAACCCTTCAGATTTTTGGCACATAAAGAAGCATTTTCGAAATGAGAAGTAATATAGCTTTAGAATGATATTTCCCCAAATATGGTGCACTTAAAAACAGCTGTCATTAAGATGTTTCTACTTAGAACATGGATGAACATTTTGTAAACTTTTATTAGTTGTAAATTTTTAAAATATACATTAGGGAAAAACATCACAAATACAACAGTTTTTTTTTAACCAAGATTTATTGGTACATTTCAGATATACATTACGACTGCGTTCATCATAGTTAATTTGTACCTGTACATGATAAATCTTGTCTTTTTTTCCCTTTCTCCACCCCTCCCTTCAGCTCCTCTTCCCCTCCTTATTTACAACAGATTTATTTACATTTATTCCATTTTTTTTCATTTCTTTTCCTTTTCCCTTCCTCCCTTTCCCTTTCTGCCCTCCCTAGTTCTTCTTCCCATTTGAATATTTTCTTTCATTTTCACAATATCTACTGTACCTTTTTTGTCTTTATTTACACTTACAGTTTCTGAAGCAATGTGATATGTACGTAGGTGTCCGGTGTAACAGTTTCGTGATTTCAAATGTATGAAAAGTGGTTAGAGCTGTTGTTTAATTTTCTTATGGACCATTTCAAGAAATAAATAAGTGCATAGTAAAGGTGATTTTGAAATATGCTACAAATAAAATTATAAATGAGTGATTTAAGTTTGCAAAAACATTCTTTGAAGACAAGGTTAGCACTGTGTGTGATGGCGAACACATTCTTGACATTATATTGCTTAATTTTCTCAATTGTTACCACATGAGAATAATACTGAAACTTATTTAATGACTTCGTGGCAAGGATTCAATAGTTTAATGCTTGGAAAATATTTAACACAGTGCTTGGCACTTACTGAGATAAGTGTTAGCTATTCTTCGCTTTTATCAGTAACAATGGTAACTCTTGAACTGTGGAAATTTCCCTTGTGATGAGGACGGCTTCTTCTCGCTGAAGGTGTGTAAAAAGACTATGTAGGCATTTATAAGGGATGCTGCGGGGGCGAGTCTTACTCCTGGTAGGTGAGGAGGGCTCAGCTAAGCGCTTTGAGGTCATTCGCAGCAGATTTCTGTGACACTAATTTTGGTCAATTCCAGGGTGTAGGAGATACTTGAAACTAGAGTTTTCTAAGTTGGAAACTTGGTTGTGGGGCCGCTTGGGTACCAAGCATCGGAGCGCAGAGTCCCTGCTCTGTGAACACCTTTGCTGGCTGCAGCACACAGTCCTGATCTTTGTGTCACCCACTTCACTGGCCAGAGAGCCATCTGAGAACCACGTAGCTATTGTCCCACAGTTCTTGCCCAACCAGGAAAAGAGCCTGTTCTGTCCTCATATCCTTCCTCCATACCGTGGGAAACCTGTAAGAGCTGCTCTTGAGTACAGAGAGGATCCATCTTGTCTTACCACAAGTGGAACTTGGCTTTTACCCAGTGGTGGCTGCTGACAGGCAGCCAGTTCCACCTTGAGCTCTGGCTATGGGAAATCATTCTTTAACGAGACTGAGATGTGCTTCTCTGTATCTTTCCCCAGCCTGTCCTACTTTCGTCCCCTTGAACTACAAAGAACAAGTCACCCCATGGCCTCTCATGAGAACCTTTCAGAGCTTTGCAGACTGATGGAGTGTTTGCCTTGTGTGTTTTTGTTTCCACGTTGCTCCTGTTGTTTACCCAGACATACCGTTCCTGCAGAGCATACTTTCCAGTCCCGTCCCCTTCCTCAGCACCAAAGTAGTACTTCACATAGAATTCACCTCTGAACTTTTGGTGGAGCATCTTTTGCTGCTCCACAAGAGATGGACAGAGGAGATGATCTAGGCAACAATTCATTTGCAAAGTATTGAGAAAATGTATCGATCTGTGACATATCCTGGTGTCCAGTGTTCTTTAGTGCTCTGGCCCCTTTCCCACACTGAATAAAAAGAGTTTCTTCTAGTTCTGCTGTCCTAGCTCCCAGTCAAGCCTGAAGATTCTAGTATTTCTCTGTCCAATATCGGGTCTCTCCTCCAGTCCAAGGTCATGCACAGTGGCCTCCTATAGATCCATGCACCAAGACCTCGTAGGGTCTCAGCCTCATTGAGTTCAAAATTGAGCCCATCTACTTTCTCTCACTTTCCCCATCTCTGCAGTGAGGATAAACTAGCAAAGAAATGAAGTGTAATATGACGTGTTTGAAGGTGGTATTTTATGTGGAATAGAAAGAAGCAGAAGTTGAGAAGTGCTGGTATGGACTAAAGGATGCCACAAGAGAAATTTAGAAAAATGATTATTCTTCAAGGTGTACTTCCTGGAAGCAGATTAATAAAAGTATTGATAAACCACAATGCCATATTATATAGAATAATAATAATAATGTCAATGTTATGTATGCACACATAGTTGGTCATTTTGAGTATTTTCAAATTGTGTCATATGCCCAGCATGAGTGGCCTGCTGCCCTATGACTAAAGTTTCTTCTAGGTCTGGGATCTGTTTCTCTGGGCTCCTGGGAGGAAATGAGTTCATGGTGAGGTTAACATCCGAGGAAGAAGGATGGCACTGGGAGGTGGCGACAGCCTGTTGGCAAGGAGTTATGCAAGCCAAGAGCCAGGTTGCTGTGGAGAAGAATCTTGCAAACCCGGAAGGGTGGCCTGTTAGGCAAGACACAGGGAGCAGCACTACTACTCAGGTGCTGTCTGCCGGTCTGCAACCTGGCACTGGTCCAACGAACTGCTGTTTTTTTGTTTGTTTGTTTAGGACAAGGTCTTGCTATGTAGTCCAGGTTGGCCCGCAACTTCCTGCCATTCCCTTGCCTCAGCCTCCAGAATGCTGGGATTGCAGGGTGGGCCACCACACCCGACACTGCTACTGGTCTGCAATGTGAAAGTGCAGAACTGAGAATTAATTCAGGAGCTATGTAGCAAGCATACTGCAATCAGACTGCACAACTCGATAGCTGTTAAATCTAACAGAGAGATGTGCGTGTATTTTCATTTAATTTACAACATTTGGTTTCTGATGAGTAGAAAACAAATAAAAAAGAAAGGTGAAGAAAAATACATTGGTTTTTCATACCAAATTGTTGGGAAGCACTAAGGCACTGTGCTGAGTGCCAACTTCTTGTCCTCGCTATGACATCAACTCGTCCAGGACTCTATGAACTCACTTCAGTTTGGGAATTAATTTCCTTATATATAGATAAAAAATCTTGGAATCGCTTAGTGTCAACAATTCTGTAACACCAAGAATTCTAAACATTTTAAAAACAAAAATTGGGCTGGGGATTTGGCTCAGTGGTTAGAGTGTTTGCCTTGCAAGCACAAGGCTGTGAGTTCGATTCCCCGCACCAAAAAAACAAACAAAAACATATTAATTAAAGCTTGATTTTGAGCCAAATGCAAGACAGCTATGGCCTAGAGTAGTGACAGCAAACCTTTTAGAGATGAGTGCCCAAGCTATAACCCAATACTCACTCATTTATCACAAACCACCAACATTGCAGTTAAACTTGAATACTGAGGTTTTAGTTTAGAGAAAAGCAGCTGTTATCCAGTGCTCGGCTGCTGGGGCGACTTGGCATGTGTGTGCCGAGAGGGCTGCACGTGCGACACCGGGCAGGTGCTCCTTAGGTTTCCCACCACTGGCCTAGACTGGGGCTGCTTTTTTTCAGGTCTTCATGAAGAACTTGGTTTTGTTTCGCTTAGTGGGAGGTGGTTATCTTTCGGCCTGTGTACTTTTTCTGGAAACTTCTTTTTCTTGTTGTTCTCAGACTTCACTCTGAGTCAAAACATTTCTTGGGAGCAAATCTTCTTCTGTTCAGTGTTCATGAACGAGTGATCTCAAATGTGTCAAGGATCCCTGTGAAAAAGTTCTCTGGATGAAATCTAAGTAAGCAGTATTGCAAGAGGTCTGTATTTTGTCCTGTGAATAATGGGAAGCTGTGGAGTAGACCTAAAAGTTGTAACAACATAGTATTTTACAGGCTGATTTTTGGAGACCAGATTATAAGGGTCAAGAATAGTTCAGATGACAGCAAGTAGTAGAAGTAGGATCTCATGATGGTTTGTCCCATGGCACGTGGAAAATAGGTTCTGATATGTAACTTATCCCCAGCCTCAGCAGTGCTGTAATGTGGAAGGGTTTATATATTTAAGATGTGGGTTCACCCAACTGGACAGGAAACAACAGCTCCTTATGGAGTTACAGGAAGTAGTGTTTAGGAGTTAGCAGTAATTCACAAGAAGTCGCATCTTGGAATTATCGTTGAGTAGCCCATACATTTGAGTGTGTGTCATCAGAAAAGGGGCAAGCAGCAAAGACCGGCGGTGTAGGGTTTCGGATGGGGAAAAGCCTTCCATTCTTCCATCCCTTCCGTATGGCAAGCAGGAGTGATGCAGGGTCACAGCCAAAATCAGTCCCTGAAATGTGCTGTTTTGTTGAATGCTTGGCCTCAGACTACAGGGAGGATTGGGGGTCAGCTGCCTTCGGTCGCGCAGCCTCCACATTAGCTGACTCAGCAATACACGGCACCATCCATTGCGTTTACCTCGGACTGGATCTGGGCTTTTCATGAAGAGGTCAAAGACTCAGGAGAAAAATCCAGGACTCCCCGATGTGAGAACAGTAGGTAAGATAACTGGCTGGAAATCTCTACCCGAGGTGCTGTTCTGCTCCACAGCCGGCCGATATCAGCAACTACACAGTCCCCAGAATAATTTAGGACAAGGAAAGATCCCTGAAACACACAAAAGGAGGCAGTGCGAAGTGATGCCAAACCGCAGCCGAGATTCGTTTCTGTACTTCTGCTAGTTTCTAACTTCAGACGGTTGCCTGATGTTCGGAGACTTTGTCTCCTCTACCAAAATGAATGATTGCGCGTTCACGATTTATGTCAACATCGAGTGAAAACGAGATCAAACTGTTCATTAGAAAAAGTCTCGGCAGTTTGCTCAGGGCAAGAAGGCCTTTGCTGAATTGCATCAGTTATCAACGCTACTCGTGGAATGCGAACAACTTGCTTGGTGGCTGCACTGCCGAGTGAAACTTGAAACACACTGGGAGAAAATAGCTGTAGGTGTAGAATTGTGTAATGTAAGAATATGAAGACTTCATGTGCATGCGTGTGTGTACATGCTGACACTATATCATTGCTAGATTTATGCTCAAATATTAGTTATGCTTTGATGGGGGATCAGAAGCAAGTTGGGAGAAAATATGTAATAAGGGCTCAGAGTCAGAGAGACCACTGTCCCAACTCCAGTTGCTAGGCCTAATAATCTTCTATTTCATTACCAACAGAATGGTTATAATAATGTCTATTTGATAATATGTTGTGGATTTGAGAATTAAATAAGATAAATATCTTATTCGATAAAGACTATCGAACATTTATTAAATAACTGAGAAAAACAGGCGATGCCAGTAGTCGCTAGTCATTATCATTGTTGTTGCGGCTATTACTACTAATAAAACCTGCTCCAGGAATACAGTGAATGGAGCGTTTTCCTGGGTGGTAGTTCCTGGACGGAGTCGAGTTGGCAGAGCTACGTGCTAGTGTGAGGAAGGAATGGCAGGTTCAGAGTCTGCCCTTCCTGGGTGGAGGAAAGTCTCCAGAGTCAGTGCCAGGATTTGACTCTATTCCTTTTCTGCTTTCCCTCATCAAGAAATGAAAGGCGACCAAGTGTTCTGGGAATTTTGAATGAGAAAAAAGAGGAGCAAAAATGTTTTTTTACCACCTTTTCTGAAATCATCCAGGGAACGAGGAAAGATGAATGGGAAGGTGGCAGGGGACATGGTCACAGGTACTGCCCATCGAGAGAGGGACAGAGGAATGAGCCCAGGGCACTGATGGGACAGTCGGTGGCACTTTTCTTAGGAAGCAGTGAAGAGATACAATGGTTAACAAAACGAATTTCGCAGCAGGCAGATCTGGGTTCACATCCCAGTTCTATTTAACTATGTTTATGTGTTTGGTTTTTTTTTTTTTTTTTTTTTTTTTTTTTTTTTTTTTTTTTTTTTTTTTTTTTTTTTTTTTTTTTTTTTTTT
>PVJO010032258.1:0-13415 GCA_004026905.1 Hystrix cristata
GAGAGGGAAAAGGAGAGAGAGAGGGAGGGAGGGAGGAGATAGAGAGGGAGGGAGAAGGAGAGAGAGGAGGAGAAATAGATACTATACCTTTTATTTTCCCCATGAGATATCCCTTTTAATTGTTATATTACTATCTCCATTTTGCAAGTGAGGAAATTGGAGCTAATAGGAGTTAAACATCTTACCCAACATAAAACAGTTAATGAGTTTCTGAACCATACTTACACTAACATCTTGATTCTAAAACAATGCTGTTTCCAATTCAAGTGCTGTAAGTATACTAGCCTTTTTTCTTCTGTGACTGTAGGCATCAGTACTTCTCTATAAAAATAAACTTAGAACTGGCTATATAACTTAGTGGTAGGGGAGTAGTAGAGTGGTAGTGGTAGAGTAGAGTGGTAGAGTGTAACTTTGTGGTAAAGTATGTGCCTGGCATGCACAAGGCCTTGAGTTCAGTCCCTGGCACCCAAAACCAAACAAAAAACAAAACAAGAAAGCCAACAAAATATGAAAACAATAGCAAAATAAGAGACCTTCTTATGGGTTAATTAACTTTAGATCGAAGCAGATGTAAGATCAGAAGTGATATCAGACCAAATTTGGGGAAAATTATTTGCAGATAATTATTTGCAATTTTAGTCAAAAATTACTAGTTTGTCAATTCAAGGTGAATCCAAATTCCATGTGTTTAAAGCAAAGTTTATAGATACAATTCAATTTTCATACATTTTTGAATCAATGATTTGCCTTTCTTAGGTAGGATAAAGATTGGTACAAAGGAAAATAGATCACTTTAGAGATGATCCCATCAGCAAGAATTCTGAGAACCACATACCTGAAGTAAACTACCCAGTGCCGCTTGGGAAACCCTCATGTCTAATAGTAAAAGTCAATTTGAACATAAATGGGTAATTTTACAATCAAGCAAAAGCTTAAAGAGGCCGGAACTATGGCAGCGCGGGAGCCGTGACAGGTGGTGTGTGCAGAATTCCAAGTCAGGAAGACACTGTGCTGGCAGGATTGCTGACAAGTCTCTCAGACTCCCAACTTGGGCTTGAGTTGTGTGCACATCAGTGAGCGGGAACCTAACTTTTTCCAAGGGTCTGATTTGATTTAGCTCATCTTACGCTGAAGTATCACAACATCTAGGTGTTCTGGTATTTAACAGTTGTGAGGAACTGTTGTCATTTACTGTCCATCTCCCCAAGTGTTCATTTGATGCAAATCTGGGAGGGCTTCGCAGTACTGGAGTTTTAGGCTCTCCACAGTTATCTCTGTTCTCTGTTCATGAAGGGGGAGCTACCAACTCCTGACTCCTGGAAACACTGAATATAAACAGCGATTCAGAAAGGTGTCGTCTCCCAAATGGTGTTAAAAGTACCGTATGCAATACCACGTATATCAATATATATTTGGTAAAACAGAAACAGGTCCAAAGTGTGATCAAGGCAATTCCATTGTTTCAAAAATGTGGCCTGGCCTTTTTTCTGAGTGCTCAGTGCTTTCTGCTACCATTTCTAATTTTCAAGGTGTACTTGGTGATGGTTTCAGCCCAATTGTAACTCTTGGAGTGTGGTACCCTTGATGCAAAAGTTTGGGTCCATGTGGCGCTTGTAACGTGTGGCCTAATGTTGACCATCCCCATTTTATTGGCCATTCCACATTGTTTCCTCTCTCTTAGGGCATCTCTTACTGTGCAGAGACTGGGTAGGAGGAGGTGTCCACTAAGCACCGTGGAAATCGAGTAGGCGTGATACTTCTCCTCTTGCCTTGGGAACAGTCACGAGCTAATTACGACATGGCTTGAGTTGTCATCTGCACTTACCTTAAATTCATATACAGGCTCTGTCAGCAATGGCATGCAAGCCACATGGCTCTTGCCTTGTGACCTTTTCTGTGAATCCTGCTACTTTCCCGGGGCTCCTCGTGTCCCAGTAGTTCTCCAAGACTGTCTTTTCAGCCCATCATCCCTGATATTTTTTCTATAAAAACTCCTATGATGGAAAGGTAGTCAGGGCTGTTTTTCATTATTTTCAATTTTAACTGTTAAATGAACTTTATGTGACTGTAGCGTGTTCTGAGATAACAAATGTTTAAATCATCTATGTATCTGCATTTTCCAGTATTTTAGGTATCATATCAACCAAGTTCTTCACCAAGATGTGTTTTTCAATTGAAAAGTGGCCTGAAAATATAAATTGAAGACATTTCACTGATACATAAACACAAAACCACACAGTTTTAGAAAAGTCATATGACCCGATTCTAAGAAAAGATTATAATCTGAGCTAGGAAAACACACCTGCTACAAGAACTTAAAATTCTAGTTCCACAAATGAGAGCCTGAGCAAAAACAAAGGAGTAATAAACTAGACAAATATATAATGACTGGCTGGTTAAATAAGAATGCTAATTCTTAAATAGGAAAGCTGTTTTTAAAAAATTTGAACAGACATTTAGAAGACATGTAAAAATTCTCTATTTACCATGAAAAGAAATACAGCGGTACAACCTTTTGTAATATGAATGATTGGTTCCATCTATGAATATATAACTCCCATAGGATGAGTAGAAGAAATGCTAGATACACTACAAAGAATGATTAAAACCACACTCAATTCAGTATTGTACATTTAAGGTAAAGACAACTCATAAAATCTGTCTAGCTAATGCGCCCACTATTTAAAGTTAAAATTTATGCCTCTATTTCAAATGAAAAAGGTTCATTATTAAACACACCTATGGACTGATACAAATTGCTCATTTACTGAGCCTAGTTTTTCCACCTCTTGTGACTTTAGAAATTACTACTTTGAATTTCCTTTAACAGAGGAATACATAAGTGTATTCCCTGACTACTGCATCTTATGTTGACTATAGAGGAAAATCACTGTTCAGTTACTCAAAACTTTGCTGATTGTTAAGCTGTTGGACCACAGTCTCATGACCGCCAGTGGTTACAGGACAAAGATTTCATTGACTGTACGACAGTAGAATCACGAACGGCGTGGTAAGTACAAGAGCTTGTTTGGAGTAGCTTTTCAAGAAAGGATTGGGGAGGGCAATTTGAAGACCAAAAGTATACACAAAGCATGATTCTTTTACTATATAGGAAAGGAGGAAAAAAAGGAGTAGTGGCTGAAGAAAGTAGTTATTGTTTCACTTTTTAAAATGAGAGAATTGAGGAATAATTATTTTGTATACTGATGGAAAAAAGCAGTGGGAAGGAAGGAGACTGTAGGAAAGGTGCTCTCAAGTAGGAAAGAGCATTTGAGCATGCAGGAAAAAATGACTTGAGTCAGGAGCATGGAAAGTTCACCCAAAGAAGGGAGGCAGGGTATATAGGTACAGATGACTTTAAAAGGTTAGATACTGAGAAGCTTCTGGTGGGTCCATGGTGCCTTCTGATTGCTTATGTTTCCTTGTTGCAAAAGGAAGCAAGGTCATTTGAGAGACATAGGACAGAGTAGGATTCAGACATTTAATAGGAAATTAGAGTATTTAACAGGTTTGAAACGTGTGGAAGAGGGATGAACGGTGTGACTGCCAGGCTTTTGACTATGTTGAAAATAGGGGTCATGGATATAAAATGATTGCCACACGTATGGGGTTTTTTGAAGGCACATTCAACTAAAAAGGTAGAATAAAGAAATTAGAGAGTTGGTTTTTCCAAGTGTGTGGTTTTCTCAATTGAGTATCATGGAGATGGGTCAAGGTTGGGTTATGGACAAGAGGGTGAATGCAGAGAGCAACCACGACATGTGCACTGGATCAGAATGGAAACGAGGGCATGAGAAAGTGTGCTGACAACGGACTATAGATGTCCAGGCCCTAGCTGAGCGGAGATAGCTAAGCTGAGCTGCTACAGGTCAGAACAGCCGATTAAGACAATAAGCCAAATGAAAGTCACAGTCAAGCTTTTAATCACTTACTGCCATAGTAGGAGCAAGATGCCAAACCAGAGAAAGCACGGAAGCTCCTCTTCTCATCCTCGTTGCATTTTCCTATACAGTAGTGCTGGCTGAGGGTCAGGTGGATCATTCCACGTGTGAGATCCATTGTAATGCTGACAGAGCCCTGAACAAAAGGTTCTTGTAGTTTTATGTGCCTAGAAATAGGGAGTAGGGTGAAAAGGAAAGGATCAGAGTGAAAAAAAAAAAAGTAAACAAAAAAAACACGAGTCAGAATGAAGTATCTTCAAAGTTGCTCTTCCCCTGCTCCTGCTAAGAAGGGCTCAGCAGGGTTTCCTGAGGATGATGTGGACCTGATTCACAGGGCTCCATGCTGAGTTAAGAATGCAGATGTGCATAAGACCATGGCTAACCCTGGGTCCTGAGAACCTGACTGAAAGGCCCTTTAGCAGTGCACAGCCTACACACCAATTCCGGGGTAGAAGGCAGCTGTCCCAGTGAGGCCAGCCAGCTCAAACCTTTGTTAACTGTCTGTGGCTGTGCGTGAATGATCCCACACAGATTTGCAACCTGAAGCTGAACTCTTTGCTAGATCCTGATCTAGTGTAAACATTGTTGTACATGAGAGTAAGGCAGAAAATTAGGAAAAGAGATGTGTGCACTTGAGGTGTGATAACAGTCTGACTATTGATAATGGTAAGATCTAGGGTCTGGTAATGAAAATGAGTCATTCTAATAAATTAGAAAAAATCAATTTAGAAGAGAGAGGGTCATATCCAAGGAAGTTGAAATCTCAGGTTGTTATTATGGCTTGTATTTAGATGTCCCTCCAAAGCTTCTTATGCTTATAGATGGGACTTTTGTGAGTTGGGTGGATCTAAAATATGTGAATGCAGATGGAGGGTGTGATAATTAGGTTAGTCATCTGATTAGTTAGCATAGTTTGGGATGTGGATAATGGGAAGGCCCACCCTGAATGTGGGTGGCACCACCAAAAAAGACTTGTAGGCCAGGTGAGATAAAAGGGAAAGGTAGGGAGGTTTTCTGCGCTGCCTCCTGCCTGCTCTGCCATGGACTGTTTTTCCTCTGTGATGCCCCTTTGCCATGCCAACCTGCATTGGAGCCAGCCAATTATGGACTGAAACCTCTATAAACTGTGAGCAAAATAAACTTTTCCTCCTTTAACATTGGGTGTTTGGTATTTTGTCTCAGCAACAAGAAAAGTAACTAAGATATAAGTTTATGAGAGGAAGGGCTGGTGGTGTAGCTTAGTAGTAGAATATGAGCTTAGCATGTGAGATGTTCTGGGTTCAATTTTAAGACCAAAAACCAAAACAAACAAATGAGTTGTGACTGGAATGTTGCTGTAAAGAAAAATGATGACCTAGTCTTTCAATGATAATATACAGTACTTAAATATTTATTTCTTGTATGTCTTTTTTCCTACAAAAAAGTAGTTAATGAAATCTTTATTGATTCATATTAGTCTAGATGATGAATTTGTACCAGGAACATTTAGTCTTAGTTGTAAGATTTGTAACTACATTGTTTTCTTTTACAAATAGAATGTGTTCTTGCTAACAGTGGCCCTCATAAGATGACTGTTGCTACTTATCTGGAGTCAAACCAAGATTCATTTAAGCCTAAGTGCATTTCATACAGATCAAAATTTTAAAAGCCAGTCTTCAGGCACTATACTCTGTAAATTAAATCAGATGTCATATTCTGAGAAGCTAGTTCTAATTTATGTAGCCCTTTATTTTATTAAATAGTCAGTACTTTGAGAATTTGAAATTCTTAAATGGGGTTTTAAAAATTCTCAGTTTATCTGATAAGGATGTTATTATTATTTGAATGAGAATGTGCAAGAAGAAGAGAGTTAGGCATGTCAGTGCCTACTCAAATGTGATTGGTAATGTCTTTTTTTTGGGGGGGTGGATACTGGAGATCCAACCGAGGGCCCCCCTTGGGGGGATGGATACTGGAGATCCAACCGAGGGCCTTGCACTTGCTAGGTAAGCACTCTACCACTTGAGCTAAATCCCTAACTCCATGTCTTCTTCTTATATAAGAAATTTTATCCATAGCTGCAGATCTGGGATTTATGCTAGAACCAGTGTGGCGATCTGAATACATTCAACTCGTGATATTGGGTAATTCTGATGATTGCATTTCATGTTTTTCCTTGCACATTACTCATTTTTGTCTTTTTTTTTTGAAGGCTCCCAGTATATGTGCTGACCATACAAATACTGAGGAACAATAAGCTTTCATCCTTCAGTTATGTAGAATAGCCTAATAAGAATATGTTGTCCAAACCTTTGGCTTGACTCTGATTGACTGCTTAATCCAATCACACAAGATTTTGAAAAGAAGATGAATATAATGTTATCACGTGATTAAAACCTACTCAGAAAGTACAAACTTGGCTTGCCCGTTTGGTTAGAGTATTCTTTTGTTTAATTTGCTTATGTATATAATTTACTTTCTTTCTCAGTTGATACCAGACTCTTATTATTTTTGGCAACTCAGTAAACTTAGGCAACTTTTCCTGGAGTGTGGTTGTCGGCTTTGGATAGGTTGGGGGAAACTTAGCACTATCAGAAGGGGAGGGTGACATTGGGGTCACTTGCCCTGTATGCAGTATCAGATACCTTTACCTTAGGGGTCTATCATCTATTCATCTTCCTTTTCCAGGAAAATATTAAGCATTGTACAACAGATAATTGAATAACAGCATAATTTAGGTTACTTACAACTGACATCAAGATTAAATGCATAAAAAGTAATTCCAAGAATCTTTTAAAAATTGATCTCTGGGATGATAAACTATAACTGACATACTTTTCAACTAAAGGAAAGCGAAAGCTTCCCAAACCCCCTATTGTGTTTCACTCTCTCTGACTTACCATTCTAAGAATAAATGCTTATAATGGAGAGTGCTGAGCTGCACACTGAGATTTTATCTGCTTCCTTGCTGGAGGGAAGTACTTTTCATAAAAACAAGTAAAGAATGCAAAAGGAAGTAATGTAATAAGTAATTTTATAATAACAGAGTGGAACTGTAAGCCTGCTTTCCCTTGGACACCCTTGATATTATCCAGTTTGCCACCTGACTGGGCCCCTCAATGGCTGGCTGTAGCGGAGTTGGTGGACAAAAGGAAGAGACATCCGTGGCTGTGTGGTGCCTGGTTAGGAAGTGCTCGCAGTACTGCAGAAGTGAAAGCGATGGTAAGGCAGGGAGATACAGGAATGACTAGTCAATGTAGATGCAGGAAAAGATAGTTTCAGGGGTGGTAAGTGATGGTGTCTGACAAAGTTGGGTATTCAGCAGTGGTATAGTTTGTGGGAGAGGCAGATGTTTCCCCTGGGATGGGGAAAGAGAATGTTTTTGCCACAAAAGTAGACACTGGGCCAGTTAGTGCTTTGTGTGGGGATGTGTGTATATTCGGTCCCCTCAGCTAGAATGTGTGCTCCTTAAGGATGGTAACCTTGGTTTATAATCATCCCCCGAGCTGCTGTGCACAATGTGGAATGAGACTGGTTGTTGGATGAAGGTCTCTTGTGACATTCTCCTATGACTTTCTAGCCCTTTTAAGACTGTTTAAATGCTCATAGGCCAGGAGGGCTGTGCCTTGTGAGAGAATGTGGAAACGGCAGGGAAAAAGGGTTAGTTTATGATCAGAGTGCACTTCCGTTTATGCACCATGCTTGTGTTGCCGTATGACTTTCTGTACCTTAAATACTACCTTCTGAGTCTCACGGTATCTTCTAACATTTTCTTTCATCTTCTGAGGTCCTGATGACCTCTTCAGTGCTGAGTATTTTTGCGCTTGACACAGGGGTACCTATCTAGTTCTTGTAGTACCAATTCATTCTCCTGCCCTTGAACTCTAACCTGACCAGTAAGGTCTAGGTTGAGCTTGGCCCATCCTGTCCCAGGTGATCCAGCATCCTAATATCATCTTCTTTTGTGTGAATGACGTGTTCGCGACTGCAGAGCCCAGTCTCTGACAGCTGAGATTTGCTTCCAGAGAACTCAGTGCTGTGCTGGGTAGGGTGCTGTAGTTGTCTTAATAAGCATTCTATAACTGATTTAAATTCTACTGCACAGTTTATTAAATCATATCTGCTGGATAGTTCCTGCCTTTGAGGCATGCTGCTAACAACATGATACAACATCTTATTTTTCTTTCAACCAGCTATTTCCAATCTTGGATTTGTACATAGTATTTTACAAATAAACTACTAATTTACGGATAATTGCATGAGGAAAGTGACAGCTGTATTATGCCTTGTCCTTTGCTTAACACACACACACACACATACACACACACACACACACAACACATATTTTGACTAGGAAAGTGTTTTTGGCACTACATAAATTTAGAGTATGTATAATTCTTAAATATTTTAGTTTTAGGGAAACAGAATAGCTATTGGGTTTGGCAGAATTGTCTGTTTTGGGATTTCTGGCTAACCAACATAGTGCTTCATCTTTGGCAGGGTTGTTTGAGAATTAGTACTGTCTGTGGAAACCTTTAATTCCTGGGTCATGGCTGGGCCAGAGTTTCAGAACTTCGTATCTTTGTGCAATCCTAAATAATGTCAGCAATTCTCTTGTCTCCAATATGAAACTTGTTTTGTCAGGTAGTTCAATTTATGCCTAATTTAAAATTGTTACCACACTGGCATTGTTGTTGTTTAACTGAAAAACTGAATGAGCAATAAGGTGGTCTAAGTACAATAACTTTTGTTACAATATTCGCAAATACCTTTGACTTTACAGATGTAGAATAATATTCTTCTCTTCCCTCAAGACCCTATTTTTTAACTGGACCAGTATTTCTTAATTTTTTGCTCCTAGTTCAGAAAATATTTTCCTGAGAGATGTTGCTTGGCATCCTTCCCTGTACATATAGTTAAAGCAAATGTTTTTCAAGAATCTTAGAGAAAGTATAACTTGGTAAATTTGATCCAATAACATTTTCAGGTTAACGTCTTGTAAGCAAATAGAAGAGGAAAATAACACTACGGTGGAAGGGATATTTACTACTAGTATTCTATACTTTTGTCTTTGACATTTTTTTCTTGTTTGTTTTTTATTACTTCTAATTTTATTTGAATTTTAAAAATGTATTTATTAATATATGCTTGCACTACATGCATTTTACAGTCATCTTGGGACATTGGTAAATGTACATAATACAGCTTGTTTCTTTTTTTTTAATCACCTTCCCTCCCCCTTCACTCCCTCCTCTCCTAATCCCCTTTCCCCCTTTTCATTCTTGTTGACATTATTAATCTTAGTTCATATTTATGACATATAATGCCCACATTCATTGACGTTGTTAGGCTCCTGTACATGGCTTATCTTCACTCTGCCTATTTCCCCACCCCCTCTCGCTCACTCTGGTTCCCTGGACCCATCCCATCTGCAAGAGCTTTATCCCCTCATTTCTTTCTATCCTTCCTTTATTTTTCTCTTAGTTTGTTCTTTGCCTTACTCAAATAAGAGATACCATATGGTATTCAAGCTTGCATTTCTAATTTATTTGACTCAACATTACATTATATTTTTTGGGTGCATCCATTTTCCTACAGATGTCACAACTTTGTCCTTCTTTATAGCCAAATAGTATTCTGTTATATATAGCTACCACAGTTTCTTTATCCAGTCGTTTGTTGATGGGTATACAGGCTGCTTCCAGAATTTAGCTATTAAGAATTGTACTGTTCTTAAACATTGTATCTTTCTAACAACCTGTTTAAACTAACTGTCATGCAAGTAAATGCTTACCAGATTTATCCCGTGGTGACTTCTGAATAGTTATTTTTAATTTTACAGAAAAGGAATTCATGTGCCCCATAATGTTTATGTGTGAAATATTAATTTGTTTTGAGGACACCAGGTAATTTGTTATAGATTTTAAATTGGAGCGTGGGTTTCTTAGGTCCTCGCACTCATTTTCCTGATTTCAGGGGAGACGACAATGCTCAGAAAGTGAAGAACCTATAGAATCTAACAGAATCTAAGCCTGTGCTGCCTCACCCCTTTTGTCTCCTCCCCATCTTCTTTTCTCTTCTTGCTCTTTGTACTGGAGATTGCACCTAGGGCCTTTGCACTTTTCATTTTTGAGACAGGATCTTGCTAAATTGCTAAATTGCCCAGACTGGGCTCATATTTGGGGTCCTCCTGCCTCAACCTCCCAGATGGCTGGGATCACAGGCATATACCAACTTGCCCAATTCCCTTTTGCCTTTGTATGTGGACTGTCCACATAGATCCTCAAAGGGATTTTTGTAATCAAGGCCAATAGTTTGGGAATTTTGTAGCTGAGAAGTAGCCTCTCGCATTTTCTGTTTCCTGAGCTAGCCAGAGGAAGTACGTATAGAGAAAACAGACAGCAAGCAAGCAGATTTCTCATTAGTCAAAAGACACATTGAGGTTATCTGTGTCAGGTAGCTAGGATTCTGAGCTGATATTGTTTCCAGATTAGGATCACTGATGAATAAGTAGGCTCCATCTCATTCTTTATTTTGGAACACGGGTTGTGTTTCTTTCCAAAGTCTTCCCCTCCCTGCTTGATTTTTATTCATTATATTATAGTTTGACATTATTAAAAGTTCAGGCTGAGTAGTTAGTATAGACCAAGGTGTGGTTTTTTAGTAGCATCTGTTTTCCAAACGTGGGCCTCGTGGCCTGTATTGTATTGTGTGGGTCCCGAGAAAACTGAAATTAAAGAAAAAAAGAATCTTTGCCCTTGTAGGCAGTTGGACCCAGTACTATTTCCAAAATTCTTCAAAATTTCCTTCGTGTCTCAGTGTAAGAATGGCTGTCATTCCCCTCTGAGGTTTTTCAGAGGGCTTTAGAGTTTGCTACAAAGTGTGGTGACAGTGGCAACCGAAGATAATGCCAAGAGGAGGAGAAAGAGTCTTGCTGGAGGCCAGGGCGTGCCTGTCGCCTCCTTGGCTCCCACCCGGTTCTTTGTACTGTCCGGCGCACAAGTCTGCTGGTCACCACACACCAGATCGCACACTTTATGGTACCTGAGGTTCACTCAGGACTTGAAACGGACTTGAAAGCAACTTGAAAAGACAAGTTGCTTGCTATGAACGGTTTCCTGAGGATGCTTGTCTAAGAATAGCTGGGAGGGACAAGGTCCACAGGCCGATGGTCTGTGGTTTCTGGAGGAGCTGAGGAGGAAGTCTGGGGGGCCCTGGACTCACTTCTCACCTCCTGCTGCATTGTGCAGAGAGGCGAATTTCACTCTTCCCTCAGACAGGCCAGTGAGTGTTGCAGCCATTTTAAAAGTCTAAATTGGCTGCCCTAATTAAGCCGAAGGCGCTGGGGAGGCTCTTTGGGAGGCAGGAGAGGAAACCATTTACCGTTCCTTCTCTGGGCCCTTCTGCCAATCCTCCAGCAGTTCTCTGCAGGACAGCCCAGATTTCTTTCAAGATTGTTTCTATGTTAAATTAACATTAAATCTAGAGCACAGTAAGCCCCCAACCTAGTCTTTTTAAGTGAAGGAAATTTTAAAGGCAGCCAGGTGTCCTGTGGGGAGCCCATGCAGAAGCAGGGAGGCCACAGATAAAACCTATGAACAGGTCAAGGAAGGGGAGTAGGAATTAAAAACTTTTACATTTATTTTTAAATATGCAGTGTTATCTAGATCTTTTCCTTACCACATGACCTAGTATTGTTTTATATGATAAATATTTTTCTAGCTCAGAAGAACAAAAATTGCCTTTGAAACATTTTTTTCCATGCTATCTTCAGGGGAGGACCCTCTCTCTCATCCTGTGTCTACCTCCAGGACAATTTGGTGGCTCGAGCTGTCAGCCAGAGTGTTTGTGCTTTGCACCACACCTGACTTTGTATTTGTGGATCAACAAAAGATCCCCTATTGTGCCTTTTTTTTTTTTTTTTTGGTGTTAGGGATTGAATTCAGGACCTTGTGCTTGCAAGGCAAACACTCTGACCACTGAGATAAATCAGCAGCCACCTATTGTGTCTTAAAAGGATGTAAAGAAGCAAATCTTGTTTTAATGTCATGGTACTGACTGATGGTAACTAGATCTTTATTCTGAAAAATATGGCTAAGTATGGTACTCACTTGTGCAATGAAACTCCAAAGCAATATACACAGCAGAATGTATCACAGAAGGTTATGGAATGGATAAATGCCAGTTCATTCTACTATGCAGCAGTGGTTCCTTCCTCTGGATCTAATGTATGTGTCAATGTATGTGTGTATGTATGTATGTGTGTATACATCTGTCTTGCAAGATAGGGAAAGTTAGAGCTTTAAAAGTGCATAATTAATACTTAATGGTGAACTTAGTGCTCTTAGGAAAGAGGAAGATAAATCTTAATATTTTAAGAATTTCTCAGTCTCAGTTGTTCGTGAACATACATATTTTTCTACAATAGAATTTATTTACCCACAGATGTTTATCTCAAACAACTGAGAGATGTTCTAATGCTTTAGAATGGGAAATGTACTGTGGGCCATCGTCTAACATCAACTTTGGCTACCTCTTTAGGAAGTTTAGGGGTCGAGGATTTAGCTCAGTGGTAGAGTGCTTGCCTAGCAATTGCAAGGCCCTGAGTTCTATCCCCAGCACTGCCCCCCTCAAAAAAGAGGGAGGTTTAAACTTTGCTGGGTATGGTATTGCATGCTTGTAATCTCAGCATTTGAGAGGCTGAGGCAGGAGGATTGCTGTGAATTTGAGGCCAGCCTGGGCTACGTAGTGAGTTCAGGGCCAGCCTGAAGTATAAGTCAAGACTCTGTCTCAAAAAAAAAAAAAAGTTTAGCATTGCATATCTTATGAATTAACACCATGGGATAAAGAAATACCAGCAGCTCTTCGAATATTTTGTGGGTTCTTGTTCCAAAGTGAACAAAAATTCAGTTAACTCTGTCCAAAGTGAACAAAAATTTTGTTAACTCTATTAGAAGTGTCTTAACATCTTGGTTTAGACTTAATAAAATAGATTGTTATGGGAAATTGGCACTGCCCATTGGAAGCCCTCCACACAATTTTTGAATAAGAGATTGTTAAAAAATTTTCCTTGCAAGCACAAGGCCCTGAGTTCGATCCCCGGCACCACAAAAAAAAAAAAAAATTTCATTCATTTTGCACATGCTTATTGTCTGCCAGTGTGCTGGCACTTCGCTCAGTCCCGAGGACCACTCCTGCTTCTCCATTACAAGCAAATATGGAAGTGGATTTGCGTGAGAGATGTGCTTCTTGTTAGTGGGCACAGAAGGTGCAGCAGTGACACAAGGAGGCCATTTGTTTCCCAAGGTGACGTCAGGCTAGGTCTAGGAAGTGAGGCGTGTGGCGTTAGCGTGGGATGTCAGTTTGGTTGGCTTTGGGATTCTGCCTGCGGATGGGTAGAACACACTTCCGGGATGTCTGCCTGGCTGGGGATAGAGGCATAGCCCTGGGGTCTGGGGTCCCGCCAGCCTTCCTCTCTGGTGCTGTGCTCCTGCT
>PVJO010032259.1:0-13418 GCA_004026905.1 Hystrix cristata
CTGGGTTTTTGCACTAAGCTTTATCCCTGCCTTTCTTTTCTTTCTTTTCTTTTTTTTTTTTTTAAGACAATGTCTCATTAAATTACTAGGTTGGTCTGACTTGAACTTGAGATCTTCCTACCTCAGCCTCCCAGAATACTAGGATGACCTACACGCAACACTATGCCTAAATGTGTAATTATATTCTTGATTAGCTGACCTCAAACTCTTACATATCGACTATTTCACATTTCTTTATCACTGCATTTCAGAATGTATGTAGAAGGCCTACTTGTAGATCCTTACTATACCTTCATTTTATTTATGATAATTCCCTGGGATGGAACCTACTGCCATTTGCTTATACATTCTGGGAATATAATGGTCTACTTGTTTACTTGGCCTTTAACTGGCTGTTGCAGGGTCTTCTAACTCCCATGTGCATAATAAATCTTTAATATATAGATATGGATTTTCATTAAGATTAATATTTTGGTATCAAACATATGAATCCTCAAGGACATAAACAATATTATATTGAACCAAAAGGAAATGTATGCTCATATAAACACCATTATTTTATAGGATAAATAATCTTTTTAAAAATATTTCTGTTGATGTCATTACCTCTACTCATAAATGTCTACCTACTCTCCATCACGTCTTTCCCGGACAAGTGCGATGCTGCTTCCCAGTGTACGTTTTTACTATACGTGCTTTCCTAGTTTACATGCTTTTGTCCATTTTGATCCTTACACCTAGAATGTTTCTTTTCTGCAAAATACTTTTCCTTATGTAATGGTACTTTTTATAAACAAAAGGAAGACCACCCCTAAGAAATAGCAAAATCACTAATGATTTAGAAAAAAAGCTGAGACTAAAAGAATGACGCAATATGATTTCTTCAATTCCAATGTTATTCTGACATTAATTTTCTTCAACCAAATTCTAAGCAAATGAGGATGCTGTACACGCACACACATATATATATGTATATATACATACATACACAGAGAGAGGGCATTATGCAATGACTAATTCTTGAATAAGTGCAGTTTAACATGTAGTATTCAGTAAAACTGTTACCAACCATTAGTTTTAATAAATGCATAAATATAAAAATTTATTACTATTCTCTCTGAATAATTAATATTCTTTCATTCCAAAATGTAATAGCAGATTGTGTCAATGATTTGATAAGTTGTATTTGCACAATTAACATTCTGTACAATCATACTGCTATGGTTTGAATATTTGTCGAGTGTTTTCCCCAAGGCCTTCTGTACTGTAAGCTTGGGCAGTAGCGTGGAGTAGCCGAGGAGGCAGAATCTTTAAGAGGCAGGGCCCATTGTGAGATCATTAGGTCTTGGGGGGGGGGGTGATCCTTGGAAGAGATTAATACTAGACTGTAGAGTGTATTAGTTTTCAGGTCAACTGTTATAAGAATGAGTCTCACCCAGCATCTCACAAATCTCCTGTCCTGCTATGTTTTTTTTCTCTTTCTCTCCCCTTTCTCCCCTTTTCCCCCTCTCTCCCCATCCCTCTCCTCTCTCCTCCTTTGACACCAAATGTGAGACTGTGATGTAGTCCAGGACAGTTAACAGGGAAGAGCAGAAGACATATTTCTGGACCTCCAAAATTGTCAGCCAAAGAAATCTCCTGTCTTTATAAATTGTGTAGCTTTAAGTATTTTGTTATATCAAGAGAAAGCAGATTAAACTGCATATTTAGAACACTTTGACCCAAATGGAAATTTCTGCCGTGAGCTCCTTGTTATTTCTGTAATCTTTGGTTTTTATAGGATTATGTGTATATCACATTTTCTATTGGAAATTTCTCTCCAAACGTTTTTCTTGCTGGTTATTTAAATATCTCAGCTTTAGTTGCAACTAAACACTTTTCATATTTTAAGTTGTTTTTAAGCTGCTCTTGTTTCTTCATTTATCATGTATGGAGTTCTAGGGCTGTAACTTTCCCTAAGAGCATCTTCTTTAACCATTAAATTCTAAATATGTGTGTTAAAACACAGCATTTTGAAATAGAATTGGGTGATAAATTTCTCACCTCTTCCAAAAATAATATTCAAAATCTGTTAACATGATGTTAATTTATAATTTGAATAGTTACATCACTTCTCATAAAAAGTAAGAATTCTCTTTAATGAGATCTGTTTATTATTGCAATGCACTTCTAATGAACAAAGGGAAAAACATGTCTAAGATTATCCCGTTAAAACAATTTGTAATCAAATGTAAAATTTAGTTTTCAATGATTCTGGAAAATACAAAAAACTGTGGTTATTAACCAAAATGGTATGTGAAAATTGGATATGCTGCCTGTCCTCTGTGTCCACAGGGCTGGGCTTGCCACGCTAGTGGACATCATGCCTGGGACACTCAGGTACCCCGCGGCACACTCTGCACCTCTGTATCCTCAGCAGTCTGTACTGATTGCTGCTCTCCTGCAGCCCTTCATGCTGGGGCTCTGCTCCTCCTCAGAAGAGGCGTCTTCCTGAGTTGCTTCTTTTACAGAGTAGGGCTGCCCGATTTTACACATCACAGTTACAATTATTTTTCACCCTACAGGACTCAGTCTTTCAGTATATCAGCTCCTTATTATAAAGAAATAGAATGTCTCTTGATATTTCTTACTGATACATCGGGGAAGATTTCAACTAAGTGTCCACAAGAGAAATACCTCTGTACAGATGTCATCTAACTTATGTGAAAAATGCTCAAACATTCTTTAGAGCCACTTAGTTTTGAGTTTCTAACTATTTAGAGAATTGCCTGACAGGCCTATGGCAGTTTTCATGACCCAAACTTGCTGTAAAGCTTGATCCTTTGCGTCTTTGCCAGCCCACCTTTGCTCAGGAGAGAGTTTTGCCTGGAGAACCATTTAGGACTAAAGTGAATAGAAAAGCTATTAGCCTAGCTGATAATCAGAAAGAAATAGCAGCAGCATAACCACAAGCATTTCATGTTATACTTTACTGTCAATAAAGTCAGAGCCTTTAGCTGACACAGAGCAGAAATCAAAATAAACACAAGAAAATTTGACAATATGTCACTTTGACCTGAAAGGTGGACTAATTTTCAGTGTACTTTAGACTTCTGACATCTCTACATTATTACAAAAGATTTTTGAAGCCGTTGGAAGATAACTTCGGGGAAACACTTGAAGCAATAAGCAGGCCAAAGACTTCCTGAATAGGACTCTAATAGCACGGGAAATAATATCAAGAATTAACAAATGGAATTATATCAAATTAAAAAGCTTCTTCATGGCAAAGAAAACTATGAATGGAGTGAAAAGAGCCTAGAGAATGGGAGAAAATTTTGCCTTGCTACTGTTTTGATAGAAAATTACTATCTAGGATATATAAAGAACTTAAAAAATGAACTACCCAAAACAAATGAAGTGTACTATTTAAAAAAGGCTTATGTACTGAATAGACATTTCTCAACAGAAGTACACGTTATCAATAAATTTATGCAAAAATGTTCAGCACCTTTAGCCATTGGGGAGACGCAAATCAAAACAACTTTTACCTGTTTTCTGAAAAAATTTTATTTCAAGAAAAAATTTATTGAATGTTCGATGTCTGCTAAATATTGTTCTATCCACAAGAAATACATTAGTGCAACAAAGATAAATTTTTGTACTTTGTGAAGCTCATGTGTCAGAGGGAGCAGAATGATTATATAAAATAAGGATGATAAGTAAATTAGGGGCTGGGGATTTAGCTCAGTGGTTAGAGTGCTTGCCTACCAAGCACAAAGCACCAAGTTCGATCCCTGGCACCAAACAAAACAAAACAAATAAACAAACAAAAAAAGATAAGTGAATTATATAAAATTTTAGAAATTTAAATTATATTTCTCTTTAAAAAGGAGCAAGTTACTGTTGCTATGTTATGTTGGGTGAGAAGAAGTTTGCAATGAAGAAAAAGCAGTTGTAATATACTCAGGGAGGAGGTAGGTTTTAATCTGAGTATTAAGGAAAGACAGTTGATCACTACAATGTCTGAAGAAAAAATATTCCAATCAGAAGAAACATGTAGTATCCAAGTCCAAGAGACTGTCGCATACTAAGGGATTCATTTGGTTTGAACAAAGTAAGGAAGGAGGAGAGAAGTACTATTTGGAGAGAGAGGAAAAAAAAATGAATGGAGATTTTTTTGCAGAAGGCTTAGCCTGGTGCAAAGAATACCAAAGATAATAAAATGACATTCATTATTATGGAAGAGAAACCTGGATTACAGAAAGAAAAAGTCACCCAGAATGTATTAGTTTTCTGTGCTTGCTATAAAGAATTGCCTCCAAATTCATGCCTTGAGTTAACAGAAATCTATTCTCTCAGATTTGGAGGCCACAAATCTGAAACAGGTAGAACTAGGTTGCAGTCGAGATGTTAGCCCCTTTCCACACTGCAGGCCTCGGCTGGTGCCCACTTCTCTCCAGCCTTCAAGGCTAGCACACGAAATCTTCCTCCACTCTTTCTTCTTTGGGTATGTCTCTTCTGCCTCACTCCTTTAAGGCCACTGATCACATTTATAAACTACCTACACCAATCAAGTTAAAGTCTCCTTTTTAAAATCTTAATTTAATCACATATAAGTTTATTCTCTGTACAAGGTAACATTTAGAGCTTCCTGGAATTGTGAACTGATACTGGCCATTCTTCATCTTATTAAAAGGACTTAGAAAATTAGGATATCACTTCAATTTTAAAAGGAATAAAATTAATTGTAAATATTCCCTCTGAGAAACTGGAGACTGGGGTTGATTCAGGGAATGATTAAAGTATATTATGTGCATGTACTGTATGAATCTATCAAACTGAAACCTATTAATCTATATAACCAGTAAGCACTAATAAATGTGTGGGTAAAAGATAAAATATCATGCACTCTTTTGAACCTGACGTGAATACTACTTGCATTGAAATAGATGATACAAAGCTACAAACTTTCTAACAGTCAAGTTTGTCTACATATAATGGTTATTTATGGAAGAGGTTAAACTATGTTTCAGTAAATATCCAATTCATAAAAAAGAAGCTTTTGCTATTGAGGATTCAAAATGACTGTTATTTCTGACTAGCTGCCCACCAGTTCCTCTGCTTCAAATCACAAAAATGTAAGTGAAGTGCAAGTAGATATTGACAATCTTTCCTCAACAGAGATAGCCTGCAGCCATGAATTTAACCTACTTTGTTCTTACAACCTCCTAGTAACTGCATCATCCCTACACACCATATATCCTTCGTGATGAACCATAAACCTTGAAATATGGGCTGTTTTTTTTCTTTTTAGGCAAAATTATTCTAACTCAAATGAAATAATGTATATGGATAAGTGGATTATGCAAACTCATACTTCTTTGAAGGACTCTATTAAATGAGTTAACCAAGGAATAAAATTAAAATTTATGACTAATTTTACTTTGATAGTCTACTTTCATGTAATTCCCATCTATATTGAAAGGCAAGCAATGGTCCAAGGAAACTGTATTCAAGGAGATAGTCCAGGGCATAGAGCTGCTACCAGAATAGACCAGTATTTTGTACTTTGGTTTGATCTTCAATCGCTTTTTGGCCTTTTGGCTAAGATCAAGTGTGGTTTGATCTTCAGTCTTAATGTCTTGAAGTTGCAGTTAATGGAGACTTAAAGCATACACATTGCAGAACAACATCTTCCCTAAGCCCCACGCAGGACTCTGAGGTGAGGAAGTAGACTGGAAAGATGCCAATTGGTGAAAATACTTCTCTGAATCTGTGTTCTGCTCCAGAGCTGTTTATCCATCTAGATCCTACATGCAAGCACATGATTACCCTTCTCTGCTTCCTAGAATCTTCAAATGGAGCTAGTGAGCAACATAAAGAACTATTGTCTCTGCAACTGACAGTATTGAATCTGAGATGGGAATAGAGCTCAGTGGAGGGCTGCTTCCCTAGCATGTACAAGGCCTTGGGTTCATTTCACAGCACTACCAGAAAAAAATTCATGTAAATGCAGTACATAACAATACTCTCAAATTGCTCCTTTGTTCATTTAAAATGCTCTTTTTTTTTAATTTTAAACCAAGAACATGTATTGGTACATTTTACATACAATGGTCACATTCATTATATTTATTCTGTACCTATACATGATGCATCTTGGTTCTCCCCCGTCTCCCCCGCTCCTCCCCTCTGCTCCCTCCCTCCCTATTTACAGCAGGTTCAGTCATCATTTTCCATATTTTCCCTTTCCCCTCCCTTTCCCCTGTTGCCTTTCTGCTTTTCCCCTTCTTTCTTTCTAGTATTCCTCTCCTCTGCGCACCATCCTCCTTTTATATAATATCTATTACACCTCTTTGTACTTATTTACAGTTATGGTTTCTCATATCAGAGAAACAATTCGATGTGTGCTCAGGAGTGTTTGATTTATTTCACTTAAGAGTATGTTCTCAGGCTGGGTCAAATGGAACCTCCAGTTGTAGTTTTTTGAGGAATCTCCATATTGATTTCCACAGTGGCTGGACCAGTCTACATTCCCACCAGCAGTGGAGGAGTGTTCCTTTTTCCCCGCAGCCCTGCCAGCATTTGTTATTGGTTGATTTTTCCATATATGCAGTTCTTTCTGGTGTGAGGTGGAATCTTAACGTTGTTTTGATTTGCATCTCTCAAATGACTAGTGATGTTGAACATTTTTTCATATATTTATTTGCCATTTTTATTTCTTTGTCTGAGAAATGTTTATTCATTTTAGTTGCCCATTTTTGGATTGGGTCTTTAAATTTGGGAGATTTAATTTTTTTGAGTTCTTTGTATATTCTAGATGTTAGACCTTTGTCTGATGGATAGCTAGCAAAAATTTTTTCCCAGTCTGTGGGTTTTCGCCCTACTCTATTGGTGATTTCTTTTGTGGTGCAAAAGCTTTTTAATAGCATGTGGTCCCAAGCACTGATTCTTTGTATTGTTTCCTGTGCAGTCTGGGTTCTGTCCATAAATTTTTTTTCCTACCCCTATGTCTTCGAGGGTTCTTCCTATTCTATTCTCCAGTAAATTTAATGTTTCTGTTTTAATGTTTAGATCTTTGATCCACTTTGATTTGAGTTTAGTACATGGTGAGAGACGTATATCTAGTTTTAATTTTCGGCATGTGGTTAGCCAATTTTTCCAGCACCATTTGTTAAATAGGCTATCCTTCTTCCAGTGAGGGTGTTTGGCTTCTTTGTCAGAGATGAGGTATTTGAGTGTGCCTGGGGTTGTTTCTGCATCCTCCAATCTATTCCATTGATCCTCAGGTCTGTCTTTTTGCCAGTACCATGCTGTTTTTAATACTGTAGCTCTATAGTATAGTTTTATGTCAGGGACTATGATGCCCCCTGCTTTTCCCCTGTTGCTTAGGACTGTTTTTGCTATTCTTGGTCTTTTCTGGTTCCAGACGAAATTCATGATTGTCCTTTCTAATTCTTTGAAATATGTTAGTGGTATCTTGATTGGAATTGCATTAAATCTGTATAGTAATTTAGGAAGTATAGCCATTTGCACGATGTTGGTTCTTCCTACCCAGGAACATGGGATGTCCTTCATCTCTATGAAATTACATGTAAATTAAAATGCTGTGTAAGCTAATTCTAATTATTATACCTATTATAGAATATATTTCATAGTTTCTCCTTTATTAGAAAGTTATACAATGTTATACAATTGTATACAATGTTATACAATGTCCTATTTCTTTAATCACTTAGAATTTTTCTTTTTAGTTGTTTTAGTGTAATTGTTCTTTTATTCATTTAAATTTGTAGTTCTGAATCATAACATATCGTCTGCCAAAAATCTATACAAATATCAGTAAAAGAAAAACTCATACAAATATTTTAATACTAAATATTTTGAGACATCTTGAGATTAATACAAGTTACTTTTGGCCTCTAGAATTACAAGAGGTCCTCAAAGCTAATTCAATCTGATTTATTGGCCATTAGCTTCCAGACATTTATTAGTACAGTGATGTGCTGCTATTTTTCTTTTCCTGAAGTGTGTATACATTTTTTGGTGGACTTTGCATATTGTATAAGACAAAGAGGGGCACGTTTCTTTTAAGTCACACAGTTCTTACCACAAAGGGACACTTGAAAAAAATTCCTTCTTGATGACAATTATTTTGTCAAGTGCCAGTCATTTGATTTAAGTGCATGTAAATTCTACTTCAGCTAACAGAACGAAAGATTTAAAAGTGGTCACTTGAAAGAATTGGAAAATTCAGACTATCAAATGAATGACGATAGCACTAACTATTGCACTGGAAAATAACACTGATATTTACGGCAACTTTTATAACACAATTGTTCAGTCAGTAGATGGCGCTATTTGTTTTACCAATAACCACTGACCTTTCCCTTTAATAATATGTATTGATTGTTTAACTATGTTAACAAAGTTCCAAAATTTTTGATATCTAGCTTATCAAATCAATCATTTTGATCAGTTTTTATGGTGACCAATTAGCTTTATATTATACAACAATTATAAAAGAGAGTCAGAAAAAAGCTTTTGTTTATATATTCACACTTAGCTTGACATGAATATTCAATCTGATTTATTGGACAGAACCTCTTCATCTTAAAGATTAACTAAAACACCACCAGCTTTAGCCTTTTTTCTACATGTATCCAAATTAGGTAGAAAGAAATCATTCTTTCCTCATTTACATGCCCACTTTCTACACCTACTTACTGTATTTATTAATTTATATATTTCTTCTCCACTATGAATGTTTTTAACACAAGACCATATCTTATTAAGCACCCAGTATTTGTCAAGCTTATTGTGTAAATTAATATAAAAGAGTGAACATCACACCATCTGATTTATAAAAAGATGCAACGCTTTTTAAAAATAGAACAAAACATTATTTTCAAAACAATGTTAAGAAGTGTGTTTACTTAAGCATATTTAATTAGTTTGTAACAAAAGACACAGATGACTGGAATAACAATTCATGATACAGTGTGCTTAACTGGTAGAAGAGTAAGTCAGTCAAAGGAATGAGAAAACTTTGTTTTATAAGAAATAGAACCAAATTTCCATAATCATCTGACGCTTGCTTAAAATTATGTCTATGTTTAGAAATATATATGGTGAAGACCCGGGCATCTTCTAGGAGCTCTCCTCTGTTTCCTTAATTAGGGTCCCAGTTAACCGTAGCCACAACACAACACTTGTGCTGTCCATGCTAAGCACACATTACATGGGTTCTTTTCCTATGAGTACCTCAAATATAGCTTCCATTGTATGTACATAAGACTCATTTCAATCTTAGACCCGTGACAACCCTTAGAGGCATTTGAAACATCTGCCTCCTCTTCTCAATTTCAGGTCTGACAGTCAGTCAGGCATGCTATACACTTAGCGTACAAACTATGCATCTTTAACTGGAATATAGTTCGATTTAAAGGAAAAATTTCTAAAGTTGGTAGGTCCAGCTATGCGTTAGGTTGGAAGAATAAGTAGGACGTATATTGAGATATTTCCTTTTTACTTTTGTATCCTGGAATCAATTAATCTCAGTCCCACCTCCCACCCCACCCCGGCCCCTGCCAAACCGTTTTCTGGGAACTGATCTCACGAACTCACACGTTAGGCAGGCAAGTACTCTTCGTCTCACCTACACTCCCGGTCTATTTCCTTGGGTGCTTTAACCCAGTCTTGTCTTTAAGCATCTATTTCTGACACAGAGTTTGCTGCTTGGTTGATACATTCCCTTTCGTTCTTTTGCTTCCCCAAGTTCATGCCACATCCCTGCTGTTCTTGTTGGGTCTAAAACATTTTAGATTTCTCTGTCTTTTACCATTTAAGATGTTATATGGCAAATGATAGTTTTCTACTTTTTCAAGTAGGAAAAACTTTTTTATGCTGTGTATGCCTGCAAGCTACTAAAGCTCCATAGGTATCTGTTTTGAATTAAATCTATTATGAATCACTAAATGTAGGAAAGAGATGGATAAAATATTCAAATATACACTCCTACAGCTTAACATTAAAATGCAAGAAATTCCTAGTACCTGCAGTAGATGTCATGCTATATTAAATAGGCAAAGAAGAGGACATAGATATAGACCAATATATTATTATTAAAATGTTTATATGTCTTTCATAATCCATATAGTAAGAGAGTGGGCATGAAAGTGAGGATGTTCCGTGATACCATGAGGACATGCCCAGGTGCTTTTCCAACTTATGTCAACTGGGCTGGGGATTCAGCTCAGTGGTTAGAGTGCTCGCCTAGCAAGCATAAGGCCCTGAGTTCGATCCCCAGAACCAAAAAAAAAAAAAAAAAAAAAAAGACTTCACTCCAACTTGTGTCAAGTTCTGTAATTTCACTATATTGGTGTGGTATGGTGAGAGGGATGGTCAGACTTCGAGATAGACATTTGGGGATGGCTTGATACAGGAAAATCAAACAATACACCTTGAATGTTATGGCACCACTGTGTACACCATGCCGGGCTATCTAGGCTGGGCATTTCCTAAAGAGTGCAAAATGTAAGAAACTCATTCTATCAGTACATAAGTAAAAAGTAGATTATCATGTATTTCTCCTATAGAATCAGGTCTATGATAATGTTTAATTTATAAGTTAAGCACACTAGGAGATTAACAAGAACTAATGACAAAATAAGACAATCCTAACAATGTACTGTAGTATCAGTTAGGTGAATGTGATCTCTCGAAATTTCTTACTATACTATACGCTTCTTACTGTGATATGATGTGCGATAACCCTACAACCTCAAGGTGAACGACGCAGGTTCTGTGACAGTGTTAGACTGCTAGATAAGGGTTATTTAAATACGAGCACTCCAAACCATGACACAGTCTGCCCAATAATGAAGACAGCCGCTAAGTGAAGTGACTACCAAACCGGTAGTGTACACATTGTGGGTAAAATAAACAAAGGATGATTCGCCCTCTGGCAGGATGGAGATGGGGGGAATGAAATTGAATCATTTTATGCAGACTGTATGCAATTGAAAGCTATGAACCATATATTTCTGGAATTTTTCATTTCATATTTTCAGAATTTGATTGATATAAGCAACTATAACTGCAGGAAGTGAAACCGTGGCTGGGATGGTGGCTACTATAGTGTGCAGTTTAATTGGCACACTAAAGTAACTCAGGTTTAAGAGAGGCTCTGAAAGAAAACCAACCAAACAAACAAACAAACAAACAAACAAAAAAAACTCCACCAAAATCAAACAATAAGTTTAAAAGCCACGAATTGGCAAAGAAGAGAAAATAAGAGGGGATTAAAAACAACTTGTCTTTTCCTTTTTATCAAGATTTAAAAGTCAGATCTTACAAACTTGCTTTTCTAGAGTTAAGAACAAAAATGACCTTGTTCACTGCTGTGAACTGTCTTTCTATAACCTGAATCCTCCCACATACTGCGAACTGCTTCTTTGGTCATCACAGTGAACCCTGTAAGATAATACTGGCAGCGCCCACAGTGTACACATGAGAAAAACAAAGACGCAGCACCTGAGTGAGTTAAATAGCTCACCGCCAGCACATGTGGATCTGTTGCTTGGGTATTTTCATGAAAACACCCCAGTGTCAAGAACTCTGCAATATAGCTTTCCAAAAATTAAAAAAGTAAACCCCCACAATGTATACCATATGTAATCCACACTAACCAATAGAAAAAGTGCATATACGATTTCTGATTATTCTTAAAAATAAAAAAGAAAACTAAATGAAAGAGATAAAAATTTACAAACATTACAGAAGAAAATTAAAAAGCTGTTAGTTTCTTGTTTAAAAATTCTCCACCTAGGTGTCATCTCTTTAAAGAATTTTCTTTAACGTATTCAGGATTTAAAACATTCAAAGATCAGTTAATTGGCATGCAAGTAAAGCTTTTTTGGGACGTAAAAGATAAATGAGAGTTTCTAATTGATTTTCATAAAGTCAGAAAAATGTACCTCAAAACATGACAGTGGTAGAGCATAAAAAAATGAAAAATAACACTGTGTTTTATATGATATCTTAGAGAAATAACTTTAGAAAATAAGAGCAAAGTTGAGTTTCCAGTGCTTCCTTTAGTCCTTAAAAATTCCGCTTTTGGGGGGAACGTCAGTGACTAGGGATTGAACTCAGGGCCTTGTGTTTACCAGGTAAGCGCTCTACCATGGAGCCAACGTCTATTTTCCAACGTCACTCTTCACACGATTGACCCACTCAAAGTCACTGAGCGTGTCTCAGCATCTGTGCTAAACAGTCCGTTGGGATTAAACTCAAAAGCTCAACTTCTCCTCTGTCTGTGAGGATTGGAAATATGATCACTACATTTCTGTAATGAAACTCAAGATCCAAAAGGCAACAGAAGGAACAGACATCTTGCTCCACTGGCAACAGGAACGGGACCTTGGTTTTGCCCAAGTTTCTGTGAGTCCGAAAATCTTCTCCCTCAGGGTTGGGACAGTTAAATTTATTGCTTGAAGTTTCTTGTGATTTCTACACTTCCAAATTTGTTAAACAGTAGCAAGCCTTTGGGCAGTTTTGTTTGCCTCTAATTCTCTGTATCAAATCCCTTCCAGCCTGAAATATCTAGAGTGGCTAATGTATTCCTCTTAGACACTTAACTGCTTTTTTTCTTTTTAATCTAAAGTGACCCCTGTCAAAAGATTATAAAGTGCAATATAAGAAGGATATGTGATGTGTTCTGATTTGAAGGTAGTAATGATTTCATCGTTAGTCAGGAATGGAACACTGATATTCCATTATGGACAGAGAGACTGTTAAATTAGTGGCTATCCTAGAAGACAGTACCTATTGGAGGCAAGGATTTGGGAGAAACAATAGACTGTGCAACATAATATTATTGAATATTTTTGTAGAAATAACTACAAAATCCTTCAGTGGGTTGGCATTTCTCATTACACAAGAGAATTTAACATAAACAAAAAAAACAAAGTCCATGCGTTTTTAGTGCAAGACATGATTAGGAAACTGGAGGGATTCTACGGTTGTTAGGTGACCTTTTTAATACAGTGGGTTGATATAACCCAGACCTATATTTTTGTCACAATTTGAAATGACAGTACAAGTTAAATTCACAAAATTTTTATGTTTTTATATAAAAGCTAGAGAGGATATTGGCCAAAGTTGGGACTGTCATAATTGAAATGCATATAATTGAATGGATTGCACTGAATTTTTGTACATTGAGTTTATGAAGCTGGGTTTTGATTTTCATTTTACTATTTAGCAACTTCTATTGAAGCAAATAGGTTTGCCTAGCATTTTCAGGAGTACATATTTAGTGTCTTAACTCAGAGCTTTGACAACTAAAAATCGTTTGTTATATATTCTGATACACAAAATCCTTGATCATTTTACCACTCCATGGCACACTACATATTAGTCAATGCTTACTAGGG
>PVJO010032260.1:0-13411 GCA_004026905.1 Hystrix cristata
GGACCACAGTATAATTAAAGTACAGATCAGTAATAGAAAGGCAGCATCCTCCATATGCTTAGAAGTTTTTCGACACATTTCTCATAGGACTGCACAGAAGAACACATGTATTCTCAGTAACACATGAGAAAAAATTTTATGGGAACTTGAAAGATATTTCAGAATAAATGAAAATACAAGTAATCAAAGTTGGTGGGATGAAGTGAAATACTGCCCAGGGGGATGATTTTTAATATTGAATATATATAGTAGAAAGTAAGAATGATCTAATCTAAGCTGGTTCTTTGAAAAGAACCATAAAATTGTTACACTTCTAGCCAGGTTACCTAAGGGGAAAAAAAAAGAAATG
Organism: Hystrix cristata; assembly: GCA_004026905.1. NCBI lineage: Eukaryota > Metazoa > Chordata > Mammalia > Rodentia > Hystricidae > Hystrix > Hystrix cristata. The sequence continues at coordinate 350 of PVJO010032260.1, forward strand.
ACACAAATTGTTAATATACAAAATAAAAGAGGACCTACCCACACTAATTTCATAAATATTACAGTGATAATGAAAGATTATCTTCACAAATCTCTGCCACATATTTGATAACCTAGATGGCATGTATCAATTTCTTGAAACACATTACTAAAACTAGGGAGGAAAACAGGTAATCTGAATAGGATGTTTATTAAATGTATTCAGTCAGTTATTAATACCTTTCCAAATCAATACCAAAACAAAGGACATTACTAAAAATGTAAAACAGCAGATGACAACTTTGCTAAACATAGATATAAAAGTCATGAACAATATTAATGAATCAAATCTAACATTGAATAAAAATAATTATACACCATGAACAGGTCAGATTTATTCCAATCCATTAATGTAATCCTTCATGTCAATAGGCTATATAAGAAAAATCTTGTAATTACAACAACACATGAAGAAAAATAATATAATGAAAACCTACATCCATTCATAAAAACAACTCCTAGGAAGCTAAGAATATGATGGAATTTCTTCAACTTCATAAAAACCTGTACTAAGAAGCTATAACAGACATCGCTGTTAATGCTGAGAAGCTAAATATGTTCACATTAAAATCAAGAACATGCAAGTATGTCTACTCTCAATACTTTTTTTTTTGGTGCTGGGGATTGAACTCAGGGCCTTGTGCTTGCTAGGCAAGTACTCTAAACACTGTGCTAAACTCTCAGCCCCTCACCACTTCTAATCAACACTGGACGGCAAGGTGGACTTAAATTAAAAAGTTCTTCTGCATGAAAGGCCCTGGAAAAGGAAATGACAAGCCAGAGACCAGAGAAAATAATCTAAAACACATACTTGGTGTAAGATGTGGAGCTAAAATATACAAAGAACTTTTCAAATTCAAATATAAAATAATAACCCAATTCTAAAAGATAGAAAAAATTTGAAAATATATTCCAATGGCAAATGAGCACAGGATAAAATGCTCAAAATCATATACCACCAGGGAACTGCAAATTAAAAAATATAAAAGAGAGGTCTCTGAAAATGTAGTAGAGTGGCTATTTCCAAATCACTGCCAGTACCAAACACATCGGTGTTCGTGGAGCAAGAGGACCTCTTCTTCATTGCTGGTGGGAATACGAAATGATAGCACCAACTTTAAAGGCAGTTTGGCAATGTCTCACAAAACTGAACATATTCTTACCATAGGACGGAGCAATTATGCTGCTTGAAATTCATCTAAAGGAGTCGAAAACTCATGTTCACACATGTCTGACACATGGATATTTATAACAGCTTTATTCATGTTTGTCAAAACTTGGAAGCAACCCAGATGTCCTGGAACAGGTGAAGACACAAATTTTGGTGCGCCCACAGAATGGACTTAGTATTCAGTAACAAAAAGAAGTGAGTTCTCAAACCACAGAAAGAGAAGAACGGAACTTACATGCATATTTCTAGGCAAAATATGTCAACCTGAGAAGGCTACATACTATAGGACTCTAACTAAATTAATTTATAGGAAAGGGAAATCCATGGAGACAGTAAAAATAAAGTCATGGGCTGCCAGGGGTTTGGGACAGAGAGGAATAAGTAGGTGGAACAAAGGATTTTTAAGACAATGAAATTATTCTGTATGATACTGTGGATATATTTCATTACACCTTTGTCAAAGCCCATGGAATGTACAACACATACTAAACCTTCATGTAAACTATGGACTCTATTTACTGCTTATACATCAATATTGGCTCATTAACTGTAAAAAATACACAACACTAATGAAAGAAGCTAACAATAATGAAATCTGGGCACCTCTGGGGAGGGATGTGAGAGGTTATATTATGTGGGAAACATTTGTTCTTTCCAGTAAGTTTTTCCATAAATCACTAATTTTTAAAAATTAATGTAAAAACACACACTACAAAAATGACAGAACTGGTATGAAATGTTCCTTTTTTTTCTTTTGCTTTGATTTATACAATTGCCTATTTGGAGAAGTGTAAATGACCGGTCATTTCAAGACCAATTAAAGCAGGTATTAAAATGGTCACATAGTCCACTAAACTCTTTCAGTCACTTCATTTTTCTGTCACTGTCATGCTTTCTGTCTCTAATTGTGGACATTTAAACAAACTCCTGTGACATACCATCTGACTTTCCGTTACCAACTACTTCCTTAACTCTCAAAAACCAAGCACTTTTGCTTGATTACAAGCAAGAGCTAGCAAAACACCAGCCACTGGAAGTTGTCAAAGGAGACACTGAGAATTTGGTAATAGTTTCCTAGAACTAGATCCCAGAAGCACAGGTACTAATAATATCCTTACAGTGGTATTCATGTAGAATAGGTAGTAGTCTACAAATTTAAAAATAAGTTTTTCAGGCCCTATCTCCTCCATTTCCTGTCTTTGTTCTCTCTCCCTCTCCTGTGCTAATCCTCAAAAATCAGAAACACTCCTTACTTGGTATGTTGCAAGTTGTTTTTTTCTTTGAAATGTTCAACATTTGTTGAAATCCTCAACCCTTGCATTTTTATGGCTCATTCCCTCATCTTCATGTGTTTGTACAAAGTTTACACTCATGATGAGGCCACTCTGACCATAAATTTTTTTAAATTTTATTTTAATGGTACGTTTTAGACACACATAGTAATAACATTCATCCTAGTACCTGTATATGGTATCGACCATAGTTTTAAAAATGAACCTATACCAAAATGTCCTAATCCTTTTACTCTGCTTTACCGTGTTCTGCAGTCTTTAAATGTGCTCCTTAATACATTTACTACCAACTGTTGGAGTCCTCCAAGGTAATATAATGCAATGAAGACAGGAAGTTTTGTGTGGCCTATTTACAATAAACGTATAAATTTCAAATGCCTTGAACACGGCCAGGCATTTGATCAGTTGCTGCTCAGTAAACATTTGCTAAATTATGAAGTAATAGGTAAGTGAATGATTTAAGGACTTTAGAGCTAGAAAAAACCTTGGAGACTTTCTATTCTGAAATTTCCGAGGGAACTGTAGATGGAGTGCTACCTTGCCAGCGTTACTCACTAGTCAGTGGCAAAAGTCAAAGTAGAAGTTCATGTTTCTCCTTCACCAATTTCTCCCACAGCAAATTCAACATTTAATTTGAAGAAGAAATACATCTATTTACAAATATCAGGATTATTCAGGTATAATAATACCTGAATGGAGAGAGTTAGTAATGCTCTTATTTCTACTTACAAATAACTTGATCACATCAAAACATCACTGCAATGTTCTTTTCTGGGTTATGGATGTCACTGAGCTATAAACCAGCTATAGTGTGTTATCGGAAATTCACCACAGAGAAGTAGGGGAAGGAGCGACTATAAGCACAAGGCTTAGAATAATCAGGAGGAGGACAGAATCACAGTCTATAATCTGGCTCAGGCTCCAAGGTTAAACAAATAGATTGCCCTTGTGCTCGTCACCTTCTCCATTTAAAATGAGAAAGCACTGAGGATCTCAGTTTTTTTTTTTAACATTTTGAAGCAAATTAAATGAGTTTATAGGTACATGAGAGACTTCTCCAAACTACAAAGGATGACTCAGACTTTGTCGATGATCACTTGCTGGTATAAGAAGGAATCTATCATATTTAAAAAGCATAGCTGGGTGCATAGCTCAGTGATAGAGCATTTGTGTACTTGTGCAAAGTGCTCACTTTGATCCCAGTACTGCAATCACTCACTCACTCTATCAATGAATAATACATAAAGCATAAAACTTTTCAATAGTGTTTAATAAACTTAGGAGGCTGAACAGGTGAGGAGCAAGGACTGAGAGTCCAATCTTTACTCTAGCAAAGTGACTAGACAGTATTCAGGGTTAGCCTGATACTTATATATGTTTCCCAATTGTAATATCACTGTACAAAACACCTTCAAAATGCCTTCAAAATACCTCTGTAATCTGAAGGAAATTTACAGTCCAAGTCATCAAATGGAAATTAAAACAGAACCGTGTGTTGACTTACTTCCCTTTTAGAACGTTCTGCAAAAGTTGTAAATATTTGGAAAACCAGTTAGGTCTGACGGCTAACTGGAAACACAAGCTTAGCTATGCTCCCTAGGAATGTTCCCCTGCAAAGGCAGGAAAAGTACTGCCTTAAGTGCCCAGAACCCCAGAAAATCAGGAGCACAGCTATAAACATGAAAAAAAAAATGGCAAGGGGTTTCTGGAAGCAAATGGGAGCTGGTGAACATCTGCAGACAGATTTGTGGCACTTGCAGACCAAGTAAAAGAAAACACCACTACTGACAACTACAAGCAAGGTGATCTTTTCCAGCAGAATTGTGGAGTAACTCAGAGATGGGACCGTGAAAAAGGAACCGTGTTTATGTGACCAGCTAACAGTAACATCCAAGGAATCCTAAAGGCAGGCCAACTCTCTGATCAGGAGTCACTGATTAACATGTTTACACCTAGAAAACAAAGGTGGGTAAATACTGCTGAAATAGAGATGTGACACAAGAGTTTCCGACAGGGGGACCAGGACCAGAGAAGTGAGGTAATGTCCCATTGTGATGGCCATGAGCCACTCCAATGTCCATTGACAAATAAACAAGTTATGGCATAAACACAAGCCTGCCCAAAACAGTTTCTCTTTGACATTAGACTGACAAAGAGCCAAAGATCCCAAATCAGTGTGCATATTCGCTGTTGGAGGAATGAAATTTCTTCCTTGGGCTGAGAAACTAAAATACATATAGTAGCATTACTCAGTCTAATTCCATCTGCATAGAAGAGTGGAAAACTACTTATGAGTGACTAGACAACTGAAGAAAACTATAAAACACCAAGTTAAACAGAACACTGACACGATGGAGAAGACTGCTAATTGAACCAATGGGAAATTAAATAAAGCAATATAATTAATTCCCTTGAGAGATTTGGGTGTGAATAATATCTAATAGGCAAATATGAGGGAGAAGTAATTAGAGTTCTTGGAAATTAACAGTATGAGTGTGCAGATGAAACGTCCAGAAATAAACAGAATAGAAGTGACACAAATTAATCATAAAAAGTGAATGGGAAATGTGAACAAAGTAAAATCTCCCTGAGGTGAAAAATGAGGAAAGCCCATTACATTTCCAGGAAAATTTATGAACTCTTACACTGACCTCTGAATGGTGTTCTCACTAAAGAGGAAAAGTGGCTATGAGAAGGAAGGGTAAAGCTCTCCCTGACCAGATAATTGAGGATACAGTGAGAAGGCAGCCATCTACGTGTCAGAGAGAGAAGCCTCAGGAGAGATCAATTCCATTGACCTCCATGTTGGACCATCAGTGTTCAGTAGTGTACTGCGAAAAAAATTCATTCCTATTGGTTAGGCCACCCAGTCTGTGGCACTTTGTTAAGGTAGTACTAGTAAATGAATACACATACCCAACACAAAGAATCCAATATGATAGACTGTGTAGGAGTTAATATAGTGAGTAAAGATAAATATAAAATATATAAATTTAGTTAATGTTAATATACTGTGAGGTCTCAGGAAGTTTTAGGAGTATGACTGTCAAAAAAGCACATAAATTCTTGAAACCCTAGATCTAATGTTCCAATCAATCTTAATAAGACACAAAAGCAGGCCAATAAAATTTTGCCAAAGGTCTTCTTTCATTTGGAAGGGGGTAGGTTAGTATACAACTCATTTTTAATGATAATGGAAACATATTTTACATTGGGATAATAAAACTCTATCCATTTTAGTAAAACAGACAATAATGAAAACCTGCAATGGGGCTGGGGATTTAGCTCAGGGGTACAGTGCTTGCCTTGTAACCACATGGACATGAGTTTGGCCCAGCACCAAAACAACAACAATGACGATGACGATGACGACGACAACAACAAAAACCAGAAAATACTGGGAATAAGGATAGACAAAGGAAATCTAATTAAATCAACTAAAACACATATATAGGCAGAAAATGAAGAAGCAAAAAAAATAGAAAGCACAAGAAAATAGCTTTGTATTATGCTGAATTACCTAAAGCATGTGAAAGAGATGAATTGATTTATTAAAAAAACACAAACTTGTGGTTGTATGTTTTAAAAAATTTACACATATACCATCTATAACTGACAAAGCTAAATATCATAGACAATTACAAATACAAATAGGAAGAAAAATAAAGCATAAGACAAAAAAGACACTAGGATATACATATTATTAACAAAAAATAAGATTACCAGGGAAAGTATAAAGAGGAATACTTAATATTGACAAAAGGTGCAGTTTCTCCAAGCAGATGTAACTATTTTGACTCTAAGTATTTGACAACACAGCTTTGGCATATAAAGAACTGAAACTAATAAAAAACAAAATAAATAGAGACATTGAAAATTACACCTCAAGAATTTAAAATACTTTCTGTTAAACAGGTAAATTAAGCAGGGATTAGAGAGGATTATGGTTTATCTCTATATTTCTTTCATCTCTGTATATACCTACCTATCTTTGCAACCAAGCGAGAAGCAATCATTTCTTCAAACATCTGAATAAAATCTGCATATGCATATGGAAATTTAATAAATGATAACCATCATGTCAAATCAACAGGGGAGGGCGAATTGAATCAACAGCATTGAAATAATTGGCTTACTCTTTGGAAAAGAAGTCATAAGATTCTAACTGCTCCCCATTCAACACAAAAGTAAATAATAAGTAGGTCAATTAGTTTCATGTAGAAATCAGAATTATACAATAATTGAAACAAATGAGAATATTTGTTATTTTATGACAGGAAAGAGCTTCCTATGGAAGATATTGAAATGGGAATGTATAAGGAATATAAAAACTGATAGATTTCACCAATAAAAATGTAGAAGAAAAGTTGCTTTAGCTTTAAATATGTTAAGTGGCTTTTTGAAGTCATATTCAGCTTGGGACCCAGACTTCTAAGCAAAGCTGGTTTTGGTTCTTCTTCAAGGTGACTTTGCTGCTAGTCCATTTATAGTCAAGCGTAAGAAATACCTTCTTTTGCAAATACTCTCATGTCTGTCGTAAAAGTGTGACTTGATTTTAATTTTTAGCAGCATAACTCTTCAACTGGAGGTCACTTTTCTTTTTCTACTTTTATTATATTGTGAAGGATAAGTGTATTTTGAAGGTCAAATTAGATTAGATTCTCCTCTTGAGTGTCAACCTTTGCATTTTGTGTGGTGACTTCCCAGCCTGTCTCATTTATAATTTAATAGCAACTTATACAAGTGTTCCTTTTACCGTTTAAGGTTTATTTTTCTCTTACTACAATGGAAGAAATACAATGCATTTAAGCATAGTTTGTTCTGTCTCAGCTGTTGAAGTAACTCTTTGGTCTCAAAATTGACTTACCTACATTTGCTGAGCTGTTAATAAGAGGCATGAGTCTCAATATGTGGTAGACAATGTTTATGTACTTGACACACTCATGGGAATACCCTGACAGAGGATCTCAATTGTCCTTCGCATACCACACAAACCTTACCTGTCTCACCTCCTCAGTAATACACCAAGTTAACACATGGCTTAAAGTAATATATAGTGAGAATGTTGAATCTCTTCCTAAAAGTGGATCAAGTCACTCAAAGATACCCTGGTTCATTTTAACTATTTCTATAGCATACTGTCTGTGTCACGTCGTACTAATCATTGCAAGACAGTGGTGCGTGAGACAGATTGAGAACTACTGTCCTAGTGTGTTACTACCCATATTTCCACTTAAGGTAGTTTAAGAAGTAGGATTTTATTTTGGTTTTTTCCAGGTCTATTGAGAGGGCAGAAATTTGCTAACTATGTTCATGTTTGTGTTTAGCCTCATGCATTTCCTTACCATTTACACACGGGGATATCTGCAAGTATATAATTACTATCTTCTCTCTTAGACTCTCTCTAATATTATTTCCAAAAGCTGCCCTTGATGAGCCCTTTACTACCATCTGGGAAAACAGTAACCAGGAATTTCAGCATTAGCAGGGATGAAAGAGAACTGGTTATTCTGGAAAATCAGTCAAATAAAAAGTAAAATTATAAAGCACCAATAGTAACCCTCAACAATTTTCATAACAGAACATAAAATGCATATTTTATATGATAAATAATAAATACAATTTTTGTCTGTACGTTGCCTTAAAGCTTATGCGATACAAGATAGTAACTAATTTTTGAATACACCTTTTCATAAATATAAGTACATATTTAATTTATCATATTTTCCTTTTAGATACTTTAAGTTTTTTTTCCATTTCTCTTTTAGCTCATGTATCTACTCAACGTATCTCTGAAGGCATCTCTGGAGCAAAACGACCATTACAAATTGGGCCAAGTCCTTGTCTATGTGGTAACATCCTACAGGGTGTAATCAAAGCCTCCGAGTGACTCATTCACACAAGTTATCATTTTGCAAATTACAACTTCACTGCAAATGATAATAGTGCCCTGATTACATGAATATAAATCTAAAACGCATTTTGTCTGAATGCGCCATATTTCATTGGCTCACAATTCGATTATTCATATTATCACTTCACTGTATATGGCTGGAGAAAACAGCTCCTGCATAGTGCATGACATACTTCCCGTATCAAAGTGCTTGTGAACTGCCCGGGCCTTGCGTCTCCGTACCACACTCCAGGCAGCCCAGGGTCATTCGGCATTTTAGAGACAGGCTAAATCAGGATCACACTCTTTTCCTTTTCTGCCAGACTTGTCACTGTGAAATTCACTGGCCTGGGCGCATCACAGGAAATAAAATTCCCTCTTGCATTAGCCTGAAGAGGGGACCCTTGAAAAGTCTGGTAATGCTAACAGACAAGGGCAGAGCCCTTGGCAAACTCCAGTGATTCCAAAATTGACCAGAAGAGAAGAGACTTTAGTGCAACAAAAAGGATGCAGTCTTAGTGGGTGTTGTCCTTGAAATTCTCATTCAAAATTTAGTCACAGAAAGTAAAAGAATGAAAGGATTAAATGTGATGTCTTCTAGGAAGTTATAGATCCAATATCCACACCACCCCCGACACTGCTTCACACATGCTACCCTTTTGCAAGTACTTCTGACTATCTAATCACCCTTATGCCACTTTGGGTGTATGTGAGTTGTGTAAAATGTATGATTCTAACCAAACTTATATTGAAAAGGACAATATGCAGAACACTGAATACACAAAATGCCTTCTAAAGAGTTAGATTTCAACAACCACTGGTAGAACGAAAATGCACTTTAGAACAGTATGAAGATAAACATTAAATATGCCATTAATGTAGCTCTCTAGAAGTGAGCAGCAGAAAGACACAGTAGTTTGCAGCACAGGCTGCAGCCAAAGATGTAGAGAAACCCAAGTTTACCACTCCTAGCTCTGTGAGTTCGGGCAAGTTCCTGAAGCTTCCTCTATTCGTGGTCATCATCTGTTACAATTTAGATAACGTCTGTACTAACCTCATTGGCTATGGTGAAGTTTAGATCAACTGATATGTGCAAAGGACTTTAAATGGTGGGAAACATTTGCAATGTCAAAAATAATACTGAGGGCTTCCTGAACTGGAAGATTTATATGCTAAATGTCATATTTTGTAGGTTCTACTACAAATCATTTAGGTCTACAAACTTCTCGACTTCAAGACAAAAATCATTACAACATGGTAGGGTAAATATTTTGAAATATGAGCGATAATCTTCTGGAATCCCATTTAGATCTATTAACCTGTTACCACAGAAGGGAGTTTTAAGGAGTACTTTTTTCACTTGATTAGAATTTTCTATAAATTACAAAAATGTTGTAAAAAGTATAAATTATAAGCGTTATCTATTTACTTCTTTTGATTGCTCTAAACATAAATTTGAAGTAATAAAAAGATGTTAGTCATTCTCAGAGAAATTCCATAGATATTTGCTAATTTACCTGACATTGTATTAAATGCAGGAACAAGACAGATGCTCAGAAGGTGAAATATTGAAGCTAAATAATCAATCTCATGGAAAATTAATTTGATTTTGCCCCAGGATCTTTTGGCAATGTGAATCAGAAAGTGACCACTAACATTTTACAGAGTGCTTTTAATTTCATATGAGGTTAGCTAGTTGAAACACAGAAAAGATAGTTGCTAAGTAGAAATTTGCATCATTCTATCATTTACTGATCTTTGAATCAAAGGATACAGATGGCTACAAGAACATTTTAATATTCTGATGGTCATTCATTTGCTAACAAAAGCACTGAAGGCTTCCTAGTTCCTTTAATTTTTTTCTTTTCTTATGTATTTCTTTACTCCAAAGGCTGCGATAAATCAGAATAGTTTTGTTTTATATTCTAAGATCTAACAGGAAAGCCTGCAATTGAATTTCACCTTTAGTGTCATCAGCTTTACAAGTCTTCATTGACTGCTTTAGCTTTATATGATGCACTCCATTAATAGCCGATAAAATCTAGGCATGCTTTATTTAGCAAATGATTTCAGTATGACAGCAAGGATCCAAGTCCTGTTCATTACATGTGGACGTTGCTTTCCAGTATATCCTTATACTGCCCTTTAAATCAAGTGACAATTCTGCCCTAGACTTTTAATAAAATCGTCTTCGGATTTGTTTCTCTGTGCAGTAGACTAAATACTTGTGACTCCCTCAAATTTACACAGTGAAACCCTAAACCTCCAGATAACAGCATGAGGGGGGGGTACTTTGAGACGGCATCAGGTCATGAGAGTGGAGCCCTTGTGAAGGGGATTAGTGATCCTGTAAACAGATCCTGGAGAGCTTTCTCATCTTCTCCACCATGTGAGGTTACAATGACAAGCTGCCATTTAAGAACCAGAAACTAGACTCTCAGCCGGTGTGGATCTTGGACTTCTGGTTCCAGAACAGGCTTCCCTCCTCTTTGTCTCTGTTTTGGGCTGAATCTCTGTATCTTCCCTGCAATGTGACACGAAACTGTAAAATCTCAAAATAATGGAAAAAATGTTTTGATCTCATCATCTACAGATAATCATTCCAACCATTATACTGTATATCCTTCATTTAGTTTTTTTCTTTCATATACGTGAAGTGTGATAAGGATATATGGTGAATGCTCAAATTAAAAAAATATTATAGTAAAAGATACATTGGCAATAATCCCATTCAAAATACTCCCTGTTGTTTCAAACACATTTATCCCACCCCTCTTGCCACTTCCTGAAACAGCTGTGGAAGTCCTTGTTCCTACCTGTACAAGGTATGATCAAAAATACAGTGAATGCATCCGCCATGTGCCATCCCATGGAAAGGCAGTCTCCTAAAAACATCACGGTGCATCGCCATCCACTGTCCTCCCCAGATCTGTCACCGTGCAAATTCTGACTCTTTCACACAGTCAAAATGATCAAGACAGGTAAATGTTTTGAATGGACTCAGGACACTAAGGCAACCTCAACAGCACAACTAAACATTCATGAAAGAAGACTTTCAGAACTGCTTCAGAAAGTGGCAAAAATGGTGGAATATGTGTTTGAAGGGAGAGGGATTAATAGCAATGTGTCTTTTACTGTAATTTTTAAATTTAACCATTCACTACACTTTGAACCAGACCTAATTTTACACACACACACACACACACACACACACACACACAATCACTTCTCACTGTGATTAATGATTGATTCACTCCTACTATTGGATGCTCAGCTTCTGGTATTTATTGTTATAAAAGTATTGAAATGGAAACCCACTTAGATAGTTTCTAATATTTGCTGTCATAAACAGTACTGTGATGGGAACTCTGATAAACGCACTATTGTGCATATCTATTTTTATTTCCTTATAACACATTTCTAGATGTGGACTGTTTTAGCAAATAATATCAACACGACAGAGGTTTCATTTGCCAAAATGTTATTCATAATTGGAAACTGACAGTTTCAACTAGCAAAGAATAAGAGTATTTATTTCTCCACACCTGCACAAACTGTAAGTATAATTATTTATTTTATTCTTCTTAGATCTCTTGTTTTAACATGAAAAATAACTGTTATGTTTTGTGTCTAGATGTCCCTCCAAAGCCTCATGTGATCATAGGTGGGGCTCCATCAGAGGTGGCTGGATCTAGACTGTGTGATGCTGGGATTAAGGGCGTGCGATCACTATGCCACCATCTACTGATTGGTTTGGCACCACTCTGATCCTGGCAGCCTGGATAAAATATAAGGGGCAGAAAGAAGCTGCTTAGGTCCCTTGCTTACCTTGCTGCCTTCTGCCTGTCTGCCAGGCCACCCTGCCTTGGACCCAGCTGATTATGGACTGAAACCTCTACAAATTGCGAGCTAAATAAACCCTTCCTCCTCTATCTTTGGGTGTTAGGTACTTTGTTTCAGCAACAGGAGAAAGGTAACTAAGACACTGACCACAGCTCTAGACAATGCTACTTGGGCTTTTGGTATCAGTTACTTCAGAAAGTAGGTTCATAAATACAGCTTCTCAAAATCTTTATAAGGAGTGATCTATGTGCCAGACTCACTCATGCCCTTCCAACAGGCGCAAACATTAGTTAAAACATCACTGGCCTAGAATATGGAGGAAATTGCAGCATCAAATACCCAAATTACAGGCAGTAAGTTCAGAACTGCATGTGAAGGACAAAAAGTGAGGACAAAAAGTCTCAATCTGAAGAATAGAGAGAATGGGTTTTCATTTCATTGCTTCAAGCACATGGACAATTACTCCACACTCAGGAAGGGTTTCAGGCTGAGAATAACCAGACATTTTCCAGAGCAACAGTTAGAAAAATGAGATTTATCCCAGCTGGTACGATCCATCCGGGACACTAGGATATTTTAGGAAAACAATTTCTCCTGGGTATCTGTAATGATCATGACTCTTTTCAGTACTAATTAATGAAAAAAGGATACAGAGCAGATACTTTCCTGTTTCTTTTTCTTTAGTTCCTTGTCCCTCTGTGTCACCTTCTTTCTCATGGTGAGAAAGCTAGTCTGCAATAGCCCCACTCCTAGCTAACAGTTTTACAACTTCCAATGCAGAAGAAATCCTCACACGTGGCTTCAAATACTAGAGAAGGCCGATTG
>PVJO010032261.1:0-13408 GCA_004026905.1 Hystrix cristata
GCTCTGCTAGGCTACATCTTTGAACCCTCCAATCTCCTTCTGCAAACCTTTACCAAAGGCTTCTGAACCACATGGTAAGATACAGTCACAACAATGACCTCATTCCCACTTTGAAAAAAGTTTGTATTCTTCAACATTCCCATCACTAGGAAACAATACCTGACACTCCTAACTTAAAGGAGGAGCGGGTTTTCTCTGGTCAAAGTCCAGGGGAGTCAGTCCATGGTCAGCTGGCACCAAGACAGGAACATTATCAGAAAGGGGATAGTAAAAGTATGCTTCCCGGTACTTGGCAACGGAGAAACGGAGCAGCAAACCAAAAGCACAGAGGATCGGGCTAGAGATCAGGTACACCTCAAGGTCTCGTCTCTGACTCTCCTAGGTACAGGCAGATTTGTAACTTACTAACCCCCTGGGCAGCTCCAAAGGCAATGAAGTTGACAATCCATTTTAACTTTGACGTACCAGACAGTGCTCAGGTCCCTTCCAGCACCGTCTATGGCGGCTAAGGTTGCAATATCTAATCACTCCCGAGCCATCATATGGGAGTTGAAATACAGGAGTTTGAGGTTCTGAAGAAAAACTTTCTATCTTCTGTAAACTACATGCCCCTTCTCGATCAACTCCTTGTACACTATTCAGATTTAATAGATAGAGGGCCAAGCCATGTCAAAACAAATGAGTCTATCAAAGGAACCACCCATAATAAGTTGTATATTATATGCCCAACTAAGTGATACAGTGCAGCAGGCTCAGCAGCAATCCACTCCATGATGGAATTGCTACATTCGGCATCCAGCCTGGGATAGTGCCCCCCCCCAAAAAAAATCAGCAGATTGGGCCCCGATCACTGTTGTAATGATACTCCCCCCTGAAATCATTCCTATGCTCTCATGAAATAGAAGGCAATGTATAACCCACTAACAGTGAGTTATTATGTGACGATAGTGATGAACGCACTGCTGCCCCAATTCAGCATCAATTATAGTAACCCTAAAGACGAGCACGGAAGTGAAAAGTCCCAGTTGGCAGAGATGTGAGCAGAACACTTGGTCCTTCACTGTGTATGGAGAGAGAAGTGGCCCCAGGTCTTCTCCCGGACTGTGGAGAAGAACTGGAGTGCCATGCAAGAAGCTAGGAAGAAGAATGATTGGAAATCGAAGATAAGTAATTCTGGCCAATAGGTGTGTGCATACCACCACGGGAATGGAAACAAATGACATGCATCTCTGTGCCCCATCCGCACGGCCGTCTGGAAAGACTGACGGTAGAGAAGGCACTCAACAACCAAGCAGCTCTAATGGCTCAGGGAGGTCAAACAACTTCTCTCCTCAGTTATGTTAGTTCTGGCATGTGGATCCATGCCTCGTCGGGGAGGCAGAGATGGAGCCTACGCATGAGTTCAAGGATGTTGGTTCTCTCCAAGAGAAACATGAATTGATCTTTTCTTCCAGCAGTGGCCAACATGCTCGAGCTGTGGCCACTGCTGAATGCACAGCTTCCCAAGAGCGACATCACGTTGTGTGTCCCCACCTCTGACCCTTCTTTCAAGGACAACGTCTACGTATCTTCTTCTGTGTTGAATTCACTGCACCGGGTCCATCTTGCGGGTGGCCGCTTTCCATCGTAATACAAAGGAATATCAACGTGTAGTCCATAGAATTGAGTACCAGTTGCCCAGTGGTGTTCAATATGATGTGCTTTTCTTCCTTCCGTCCTTGTTCTGCACTCACGTTTCTCAGTGTGACTCACCAGAACCAACTGGCAAATGTTCACATGGAAACCCTTCTATTAGGCCCTCTTTTATGAACACTGAAGCTAAGACAACCAGCTAGTATTATGTATTTGTTTTATAAAATATGAGTAAGTAGCACTGTAAAAATAATGGATTAAGTGTCTTCAACATCAATAAATAAATACTGTTAAATATTAATGACTTGTATGGTTCCAGATAAGATGAAGCACACACATTTTCCCCATTCGTCCCTGCTAATACTAATCACCTAAGTTTCACCTTAGGGAAGCAGTGAAAAGAAAACATATTAACCCAAAACCAAAAAACACAAGAAAATAAGTATGCAAGAAGAAATCAACAATTCTGAAAATAGGAAAACAATACAACTAGTCAATGAAATATAGAGTTGCTTCTTTGAACAGATCAATAAATTGGATAAAACTTTCACGTACGGGAAACCAAGGAAGAAACACAGAGAGAGGGAAAAAAACCTACCAATATCAGGAATGAAAGCGCGATCATCATTACTAATCTAAGCTACCTAAAAAGAAAAAGAAAATGCTAATCACACTGTGCACACAAATTTAATATCTTAGATGAAATAGACCAAATTTTCAAGTATCGTTGAAAGGAAATGCCATTTTTTTCCATAAGGGTTAACTTCATTTGATATTTTAAAATGAGATTCATATTTTTCATAGAAAAATATTAGTGTCAGGTATTAAAAAAGTTTGAAAAAATAGTTATGTTTTTTACGAGAAACATGAATTGATCTTTTCTTCCATCAATGTAAATTGCTGGATTTTTCTGTTTTTTTTTCTTTTAAACCAAGGTCATCTATTTGTACATTTTACATATAATGGTCACACTCATCTCATTTATTTTGTACCTGTACATGATGCATCTTGGTTCTCCCCCCTCTTCCCCACACCTCCCCTTCTGTTCCCACCCTCCCTATTTACAGCAGGTTTATTCATAATTTTCCATATTTTCCCCTTCACTTTTCTTTCCTTTGTTGCCTTTCTGCTTTTCCCCTTCTTTCTTTCTAGTACTACTCTCCTTTGTGTATTATCTTCCTTTTATATAATATCTATTACAGCTCTTTGCTCTTATTTACAGTTATGGTTTCTCATATCAGAGAAACAATTCCATGTGTACTCACCAGTGTCTGATTTATGTCACTTAAAAGTATGTTCTCAAGGAACATCCATTTACATACAAATGACTCTAGTTTATCCCTTTTTATGGCTGTGTAGTACTCCATTGTGTAGAAAAACCACATTTTCTTTAGCCATTCATTGGTTGTTGGGCATTTAGGTTGTTTCCAAGACTTAACTCTTACAAACTGTGTTGCTATGAACATGGTTGTGCATACATCCCTGTGGTATGATGATTTTAATTCTTCTGGGAAGATGCCCAGTAGGGGGATAGCTGGATCAAATGGAACCTCTAGTTCTAGTTGTTTGAGGAACCGCGTTATTGATTTCCATAGTGTCTGGACCAGTCTACATTCACAACAATGGAGGAGGGTTCCTTTTTCCCCACAGCCCCGCCAGCATTTGTTATTGGATGATTTTTCCATATACGTGGTTCTTTCTGGAGTGAGGTGGAATCTTAACGTTGTTTTGATTTGCATCTCTCAAATGACTAGTGATGTTGAACACTTTTTCATATATTTACCTGCCACTTTTATTTCTTCATCTGAGAAATGTTGATTCATTTCAGTTGCCCATTTTTGGATTGGGTCTTTAAATTTGAGAGGTTTAATTTTTTTGAGTTCTTTGTATGTTCTAGATGTTAGACCTTTGTCTGATGGATAGCCAGCAAAATTTTTTCCCAGTCTGTGGGTTTTTGCCATGCTCTATTGGTGATTTATTTTGCTGTGCAAAAGCTTTTTAATAGCATGTGGTCCCAAGCACTGATTCTTTGTATTGTTTCCTGTGCAGTCTGGGTTCTGTTCATAAATTTTTTCCCTACCCCTATGTCTTCAAGGGTTCTTCCTATTCTATTCTCCTGTAAATTTAGTGTTTCTGTTTTAATGTTTAGATCTTTGATCCACTTTGATTTGAGTTTAGTACATGGTGAGAGACATGTATCTAGTTTTAGTTTTTGACATGTGGTAAGCCAATTTTTCCAGCACCATTTGTTAAAGAGGCTATCTTTCTTCCAGTGAGTGTGTTTGGCTCCTTTGTCAAAGATGAGGTATTTGAGTGTGTTTCGGGTTGTTTCTGTATCCTCCAATCTATTCCATTGATCCTCAGGTCTGTCTTTTTGCCAGTACCATACTGTTTTTAATACTGTAGCTTTATAGTATAGTTTTAGGTCAGAGACTGTGATGCCTCCTGCTTTTCCTCTGTTGCTTAGGATCGTTTCTGCTACTGCTTCACAGTAACTTTTTCTTGTGTGAGTCTCATGAACAAGGCATAAAGGGAATGTGAAGCAGGCATGAAGGGACACAGTAAAGAAAGCAGGACAGAGGTTACATGGCTTTCCCAGCATCGTGATGCTAGTCTGTGTTGATGGCAGAACCCTAAGCCAGACTGCAAGGGAAACAATACAAAGAATCAATGCTTGGGACCACATCCTATTAAGAGGCTTTTGCAGAGCAAAGGAAATTACCAATAGAGT
The DNA here is from genome assembly GCA_004026905.1 of Hystrix cristata. Lineage (NCBI taxonomy): Eukaryota > Metazoa > Chordata > Mammalia > Rodentia > Hystricidae > Hystrix > Hystrix cristata. Next base: position 4,364 of record PVJO010032261.1, read on the forward strand.
GGGGCGAAAAATCACAGACTGGGAGAAAATTTTTGACAACTGTCCCTCAGACAAAGGTCTAACATCCAGAATATATAAAGAACTCAAAAAGATCAAACCCCCCAAATTTAAAGACCCTATCCAAAAATGGGCATCTGAAATGAATAAACATTTCTTAGATGAAGAAATAAAAATAGCAAATAAATATATGAAAAAATGTTCAACATCATTGGTCATTCGAGAGATGCAGATCAAAACAACACTAAGATACATCTCACTCCAGGAAGAATAGCTATTATCAAGAAATCAACGAATAACAAGCCCTGGCGGGGCTGCAGGGAAAAAGGAACCCTCCTGCACTGTTGGTGGGAATGTACACTGGTCCAACCACTGTGGAAACCAGTGTAGAGATTCCTCTTAAAACTACAACTAGCGGTTCCATTTGACCCAGCTATTCCTCTGCTTGGTATCTTCCCAGAAGAATTAAAATCATCATATCACAGTGATGTATGCACAACCATACTCATAGCAGCACAGTTTGTAATAGCTAAGTCTTGGAAACAACCTAAATGCCCAACAACTAATGAGTGGCTAAAGGAGATGTGGTTTTTCTACACAATGGAGAACTACACCGCCATAGAAAAGGATAAACTAGAGTCACTTGTTTGTAAATGGATGTTCCTTGAGAACATACCATTGAGTGAAATAAATCAGACACTTATCAGTACACATGGAATTGTTTCTCTGATATGAGAAACCATAAGTGTAAATAAGGACAAAGGGGTAGAATAGATATTAGGTTAAAAAAAGAGATAGTATACAAAAGAGAGGAGAACTAGATAGGGAAAAGGGTGATAAAGAAGAAGGTTAAAAGAAAAGTAAGATGAAAGGGAAAAGAATGGAAAAGTGTACATAAACTTGTTGCAAATAGAGAGGGGTGGGTGAATGGCAGGGAGGGGAGGGGAAGAGGGGGGAAAGCCAAGACACATCACATACAGGTACAAAATAACCATGTTGATTATGATCATTATGTATACAATGTACCAATACATGTTCCTGGTAAAAATAAAAAAAAAAAACTTTGTGTATCTAAAGATGGGAAAGTTACATTCGAGATATAAAAGATAAAATAATGCACCAGAATCCATCACTTACAGTGAATGGAGTTTGCAGGACTGGGACTTACTCTGGGTGAGTCAACCAGTGAGTCGTAGGTGAATAGGAAGCCTAGTCCAGGTACGGTAGACTTTGTAAACACAGTATAATTACGCTACTCTGTGTTTGTAGAAAACGTTGTTCTTTCTTCAGTAATAATTTAACCTGAGTTTACTGTGACAGATTTTCTCTATAAAATTCACCTTTTAACCTTTGCATGGTAAAACAGTTTAACACATTTCACATTATACAACAGTGCAAAAATATTTTGTTTCTATCATTATTCTCTAAGATCTTTCTATATGCAAATATTTTCATTTGTAGCTTATCGTTCTTTACACTATTTTGATAAAAATGAAGACAGAACTGCACATACTAGTCTAGGCTTATGCAGAATCAGAACAATCACTATCACTGCCTTGCAGCTCCACATCCTCTCCCACTGGGACTTCCTCAGGGACAACAGTATACACGGAGCCGTCAGCTATGACAATTCCTTTTTCTGGTATATTTCCTGAAGAATCTGTCTGAGGCTGATTTGCCGTTAGCTGTGTTTATAATAAGTGGAAGGAGAATAATACAAAACAATAATAAAAGCATAGTAGATACATGCAACATTCTTTAGCCTTTAAAAGGGAAGTAATATAGTTATATGCTACTACACGAAGCAACTTGAAGACCTGGTGTTAGGGGAAATAAGCCAGGCACAGAAAGACTGCAGGACTCCACTCAGAACTGGATACTACAAAAGCTGATCTCAAAGTAGTTGTGGGTGAAGGATAGTTTACAGGGGCTTGTGTGAGTGAATGAGTAGTGTTTTTCAATAAGTACAGACTTGAAGTTTGACAAGAGGCCACAGTTCAAGGGGACCATTTCACAACAGTATAAGCACACTACTGCACTGTAGGCAAAAACCGTTAAGACAAATAGCTAAGATGGTAAAATTTAGTTAGACTTTGATTTAACCTTTTTACCACAATTAGAGCATAATCTAAAGGTAGATAGATGATAGCTAGCTAGCTAGCTAGATGATCTTACAGCCAAGGGAGTCCTTAAGGAAGGAAACAAGTTGCTATATTTTGTTAATGAGTGCTGAGGTGTGATTACTCGCTCGCCTGCCTGTCACCTCATACTCCGTAGATCTGAGGTTGCCAGGGACAGAGAGTTAATACACCTGGTAAGGTTTGCTAGTTCTCAAGGAGGACCTTGCTTTTTGGATTTGTTGGTTTCTTTTGAGTTGCAGTGTTGTGTTTCAACTTTTCTGACAGATTCATGAACATTTGCTCAGTGGTTTGTATTTGTTTTCCGCCTCTCAAAACATTCTCCAGGCTTCAGTAGCCTGCAAAAGCATTTAAAAGTCTGTACAAGCCAAGACTTCAGCCATGAAATAACAGGCAGGGAAAGCAGCAGGCTAATCAAGAGGCCTAGGAAGAAAGAAGAATGACAAGGAGCTACTAGGAAAAAGGCTATTAATACGATCCTGTTTACGAGATGGACACAAAAAGGATGAACACATGCAAGAGCCTAGGTGCATTCTTATTGAAAAAAAAAGCAGAAACAAAAATGAATCCTTTAATTTTTGCTGATCTTATGGCTCCAGGTAAGCAAGAAGTAAAACGTGATGCTGATTTCTGAGTGGCTTTGTTGTGTGCAGGGAATGTGCACCAACTGAGATTCAGCATACAAAAGCAAAGAGAGTTTTGTTTTCCCCTCTTTACCTTTTCTTTTATTTCGTTTGTGTTTGGGTTGTTTTCGTTGCCTTCACACGTTTAAGAAAATCTCTGTCCAGTCACAAGCTGACTGTCAGGTAACAGAAGATAGTTCAAAGATCACGCAAAGAACATAATTCAGAACATTTAAAAATTAGAAAATCATGAAGACAGCTATCATACATGGCATCCACAATAAAAACAGGGAAAGAGGAGTCAAGATGGAGTTGGAGTGGCTATCGTGTGTTAGTCAATTTTTAGGCACTTGCACAAGATACTTGACACATGTAATTTAAAAGGAGGAAAGGTTTCCTTTGGTTCACAGATTCAACCCAAAAGTGGTCCGCAGGCTCCGAGGGAGGAATGACATGGTCAGAAAGACATGGCAGAGAAGTTTTCCTTCCAGCCCCAGAAGGAAAGACAGATGGAGAGAAGGAGAAAGGGAAAGATGGAGAGAGAGAGAGGGGAGAGAGGAAGAGCTAGGGGAAAGAATACACTCCTTTTCAAGTCATGCCCCCAGGGAACACAACCTCCACCCAGGCCCCGCATCCAAATGGAGAGTATGGAGAAACATTTTATACCTAAACCATAATATATACTAATAAGAGATTTATAATTCTTTAAGGAGACAAAATATTTCATATTGATGAAAGAGTCTGGAAAGCAAGTGTACATCCCAATGATCTAAGAGATTCCGATATGTCGATATAGATGATACAATAGTGGTTACTAAGGTTGGGGTAGAAGGAGGAGATAGAGAGATGTACATCAAAAGATATGAAGTAGCAGATATGTTAGATGAACAAGTCCATAGGTCTAGCGTACAACATGAGAAATATAGTTAATAACAGTGAACCATATTGCAGTGTTTCTGCAAAATAAATAGACCACAGTGGTCCTTGTCAGAGGGAGGAAAAATGGGGAACCATGTGAGATGATAGATATATGCATTTGCTCCAGTGCACTAACCATTTTCTAGAGTGCTCCTTAAGTTGTCATGACATTATTGCCCTGACAAACCAATGGTACGTAGAAAATATTGGAAGTCAAAAGTGCACTTAATATCCCCATCCCACCAGACATCAGAGCTCAGCAACTCAGTATGCTCTAGGGCATTAGCAGGCTCCCGTGGACCATGTAGCTGCCTGGGAGCTGTGACTCGCTCACCGCCCACCATTGCAGGAGAACATCACACCAGCTGTCACTAGCACGAGAAAAGATCAAAATTCAAACAAGACTTTGCACCAAGTAGGCTCCATTTCTGCACCAACAGAATGGTGAAAACTTGTAAATCATGGACATTCTGCATATTATAACGTCATTTATTTGGTTATATACTGTACCTTAAATATGCACAATAAAAAATTTAGTTTTCATTAAAAACGATGTTCGCCATAGGAGTTTGGCAGAGAGTTTTGATCAAGTCGATGAAGTTTCTTCTATCCTATTTCCCGGAGCTTTGACATGAATAGATGAGAAACAGACAGTTCTATCATAAAGCTTAGAGTCCTCTATCCCGTATTTTCCATCATAAATACTAGAACAAAGAAGAGCAATATGGGAACCAAGGATGGCAAAAACATCCTAAACCAACGCAAGCAGACTTCAAAGTTCTACACAGAAAACTGTCATGAAACAGCCCCATACATGCTCATCTCAAGCACACAGGGAACCTTATACAGTTACACTACATGTGAGACCATGAAACAAGTTCCTGCAATTCTAAAATGATTGAAATTGTATGAATGATTTTCTGACCACAAAGGAAGATGGTCAGACATCAGGAACAGAAGGAAAACTGAAAATGTAGGAATGTGTGCAACCTCTCCAATGCTCTTAATTAGTCAATGGGCTAAAGAAGAACTTGCAACAAAAATTTGAAAGAACTTCAAATGAATATAACTGAAAAGACAACAATCCAAACTTAGGCATTTCAGTGAGTACAAAGCTCAGAGAAAATTAGAGCAATACTGGCATAGGATAAACCACAAAAACCCCAAATTTATGCTTTAAACGACCAGACAAAGAAGAACAAACTGAACACAAGGCTAATGGGGAAAAATGACACTACAGATGATAGCCTAATTTAAAAATAGAAAAAAGAATGAAGCAACAAAACAAAAATCAATTCTTTAAAAGTATAAACTATACCCGACAAACCTTTAGGTGGATTCAGCAGAGAACGACAAGATGAATATGACTACAGCCAGAATCGAAAAAGGTACATTATTGATATACTTATAAAAATAAGAAAGATGATTAAATGCAATGAATAACCAAATATCACTGACAAATATTATTTATGAGAAACATAAAAATTTGAGAAATACATAAACAATGCAAACTAACTCAGCAAAACTAGAAACTCCCTAAGGAAAAGCAACTCTGCGATCAAAAACCTCCCAAGGAGGAAAAATCAAACACCGGGTGGATTTACTGGTGAACTCCAGGAAATACTTAAAAAGGGATGGAAATCTATCCTCCTCAAAGTCTTCCCAAAAGAGAGAGGATGAGGAAAATCTGTCATTCTCATTTTATAAAGCTAACATGAACCTGAACCTGAATCGGATGAAACTCTAGACCCATGTCTCTTACGCACACAGATGTGAATAACTTCAGGAAGATACCAGCAAACTGAATACAACAGCAAGCTAAAAAGTTGACACTTACATGACTGCTCTAGTTTGGATTTGGTAACCAGTCACTTTGACAAAGAAACAATTATTCAACTGACTGTTAAATTGAGACGGTTCTCTGTGGATGCAAAAGATACTTCTGGTGCCAGAAGAAGTGGGAAGTACTTGCTCCACGTTAAGCCAAACCCCTGCCCAACAGGGACCCACACCAGACACAAGGGGAGTCGGGAAGCACTCACCTCACCCCAGCCACAAGTGGGACCTGCCCGGCCACGCACTGGAGCCTGGAAGACTCATGAACTGAGCGCTGCACTTCCAGTCCTTGGGGCCTCCACGGTACACAACAACAGAGTTGACAACTGACAGACCGACTTCACTGAAGAAGACACCAACACAGAGCCTATCTTTCCACTGAGAATCCCAGCACAGAAAATCAAATCAACAAGAACAACAAGAATCATGAATAGGTAAGGCAACAAAATGCCTCCTCAAACACCAAAGACTCCCAAGTTGCTGGAAGGAGTAATGAGGGGGAGGAAATCAGAAGCTGCACAGCAGCTAGGTCGGAAAGGGTACTAAGGGAGGTGAAACAGTTCTATAAGTTGCTTGGTGAAATTAAAAAAAAAGTTATAAGCGAACACATAATGATCCTCCTGAAAGAAATGATGAGCAAGTCTGCAGAACACACTAGTGAATATCTAGAGTCAATAATGAGTGAGATCCCAAGCATGAGTACACAACCTAGACAGGAATGGGAACTCAAAAGATAGTTCCAAAACAGCAATCCAAGAGATTAAAAACTTGATTGAAACTTTGAGTGGCAGAAGACACCAATGCAATGACACCATTTCTGAGCAAGAAGACAGAGCCGTGGTCAATGATCAATTACTAAGATATTCCTTAAAAACAAAATGGACACATGCAAAATGGATCTATCAGATCTTGGATGACTCAAAGAGGTCTAATATAAGAGCAACTGGAATTGTAAAAAATCAGAAGACACCACAAAGGGCATAAAATACCTGCTCACTTGTAAGAGCAGAAACCTTTTGCAGACGTGGAAAAAGACATTAATGTACAGATAAGTGAAGCATGGTGAAGCATACTGAACTCTGGATAGGCCATGGTAAAAACAACAACAGCAACAACAAATCAACAAAAAAATACCCCACAACGACAACAACAAAAAAACACTCTGCACCTAATAATAGTTAAAATACCAGAAATACAACACAAGAACACAATATTAAAGGCTGCTAGAGAAAAGCAATGAATCATCTATATAGGAAAACCTACCATAATTACCACAGATTTCTCAACACGAACCTTAAAGGCAAGGAGAACAGGTAATGAAGTGGCCAGGTTTAAAGAAAACAACATCCAACCTAGACTGCTATATCCTGCAAAGTTTTCTTTCAAAGTAGGTGGAGAAATAAGATACTTCCATGAGAAAGAAAACCTAAACCACTTACCACCACCAAGCCAACACTTCAGAAATGTCCTCAAGGATATCTTAGGAGAAAACAAAGCTAAGAATTCCAAAAGTTCTAATAAAGTGAATATATCCAGGAGGACTATTAACCATGTAGAACAGAAAGAAAGCAAGTGATCAACAGGAAATTAATATGATGACAGGAATAAGACAATACCTATCTGTTACAACTATGAGTGTAAATGGGCCGCACTTCCCAATCAAAAGACAAAGATCAGCAGAATGGATCGAGAAACAAAATGAAATGGTATGTTCTACCAAAGAAACACACCGAACACAAAACAGATCCACAGAGTAAAAGTCAAAGGATGGAAAACTGTATGCTCACAACAGGAACCAGAAAACAGGCAGGAGCAGCTATCCTATTTTCAGATGAAGTGAATTTCAAGTCAAAACTGACAAAAAGAGCCAAAGAATGACATTACCTATTGGTTATCAGAAGTATTCAGCAGGATGAAATAACAATTACAAAAAAAATGCACCAAAACACGGTGCACCCAACTTCATGAAACAAATTCTAATGGAAATAAAATATCATATAGACATTAATGCACATATACAGGGGAATCTCAATATGCCCCTATCTGGAACAGACACATCAGGTACCAGAGAAATATCAGCGTTGAAGCAAACCTTCAATCAAATGACTTTAGTAGATCTATACTACAGGGTGTCCGACCCAACAATGAAATACACATTCCTAATGGCCACACACAGTACTTTCTCCCAAATAGATCACATACTCATTGATAAAGCATGCCTATATGAATACAAAAGAATCAAAATCTTGCCGTGCATATTATCAGATCACTATGCAATGAATAAAAACGAGCAATAGCAATAGAAACCACAGAAGTTGTTCAACAGCACACTCCTGATTAAACTGTGAGTCACAGAGGAAGAAATAAGACAGTTCCCGTAACTGAATGAAGATGCCACCGCAACATACCAGCACTTTGGGATACAGTGAAAGCAGTCCTTCGCGGGAAGTTTTGACCTGTGAAGGCCCACAACAGAAAGATATAAGAAGCCCGGACAAATAATGATGCATCTCACGATCTTAGACAAACAAGAACAATTCAAACCCAGAGCTTGTACGAGGAAGGACATTAGAAAGATAACACAAGAAGTTATTGAAATGAAGGGTAAAAGAAAATAGAAAGAATCCATGAGTTGAAGAGCTGGTTTTCTCACAAAATAAAATAAACGAAAGAAGCCTTAGTCAATCTCACCACAAAAAGGAAAGAAAAGACACAGGCTGATGCAATCAGAAATGAAAAAGGTAAATTCACAAGTGTCACTGCCAAAACTCACCAAATTATTAGCAACTACTTCACAAACATATATGCTAAACTCTTGGAGGTCTCGGAGGAATGGAGAGATTACTACATACGTATGAATTGCGAAAACTGAACCAAGAGCACTGAAAAACCTGTAACTATCCAGTAACGGCCAAAGAAATTGAAGCAAGAATTTAAAAACCAAATCAAACCAAACAAAACTGTGAACTAGGAAAATCCAAGGACCTCATGGATTCACAGTCAGTTTGTTCAAGAACATCAGGAAAGGTCTAACGCCAATACTCCTGAAACTCTCTAATGAAATATAGAAGGAAGGAGTACCAGCAAAATCCTTCTCCGAAGCTAACAATATCTGCAAACCCAGACAAGGATCCAACCCAAAAAGTGAACGAAAGGCCTGTTTCCACAATGAACACTGGTGCAAAAATCCTTACCAAGACCCTGGCAAACAGAAAGTGACAGATAATCCGAGACATCATACGGCGTGACCAAGGAGGCTTCATAACAGAGATGCAAGGATGCTGCAGCGCCCACAAATCAGTAAATGCAATTCATCACGTAAACAGAAGCAAGGACAAAAAACACACGAGCATCTCAATAGATGCAGAAAAAGCCTTTGAAAATATCCAACATCAATTCATGAGAAAAACCCCGAAGAAAGTAGATATAGAAAGTCCTTATCTCGATACGATAAAAGTCATTTATGACCAAACTGTCAGCATCATATTAAATGGGGAAAAGCAGAAATCCTTCCCTTTAAAAGCAGGATCACG
>PVJO010032263.1:0-13407 GCA_004026905.1 Hystrix cristata
CCCAAGTAACTTTTCTGATATCAGCACTGGCTAGACTTTATCTAAACTTACTCAGAAAAGTTTATGACCTGGTAGTGAATATATTTAAGGAACTCACAGATTAAAGTCCATCTAGCAATCACAAATTACATTTGTTAGTAAAGGCATATTTATTTGTACATTCCCTTGTTTCCTCCCCACACATGAGAATTAAATCTAGGGGTGGGGAAAAAGGAGAGTTGGGAGGTTGGGGGCTTTTCTAAGAGTATGAAAGTATGGGGAAAAAATGAACCATTGGACTTCTTCTAAGTATAAGTCTATAGACTTCACCAAGGCCCATGGATGGTGTCAACCACCACTTGATAAGCAATTTGTATCTACACAGCTCGGGACATGATCCCAGCCACCCAAAAAGGGGAGCTATGGCTTTCAAGTGGACTGAGTTTATGTCCTTCCGTTCAGCAAAGGAGAATAAAGGACAGTTTAGAAATCCTTCCTGTAAAGTCTTAAGTGTTTTGGCTTATATATCTGCTATTTATGGAAATAGTTCCTGTCTTAGTTAGGCTTTCTAGAACCAATGGTTGTAAGAGAGCAGATTTAATAGAGAACATTTATAGATTACAATATTCACCCAGGAACCAAATGCAGAAGGTGCCAAATGTCCATCTAGGCACCGGAGACCCAAAAGATCCAATTGAGGGCTGGGAGCCCACAGCACTGTCCTACGTACATCCGTGTCTGCAAAGTATGGCTGAAGAAATCTTCACTGGAAGCAGGATATGATGCTCTCAGCAGAGATGACAACCAGAGCTCCTCTGAAGCAACAGCAGCCATCCCCGATGACGGCAAGGCCCTGAGCTCCTTCCTCGACGAGGACAGCCGAGTTCCTTTCGGGAGAACCAGCTGCATCAGAGCTTCTCCTGGGAAACAGCCCCCCCACTAGCTATGGCTCCCACTCTGCCTTATGTTGCATCAGCAACAACCCTCAGGTGGATCTTGTATGCCCCGCATCACACCAGCTCAGTCCAGCTGGGCGTTCTGGCTCAAGTTGACCACATTAGGTCCACCACTGTTCCCTCTAGTATCACATAGAGGTCGGTTCTTTCCACTGTGTCTCAGGTCCAGTCTCCTGAGCCTGCTGGCCAGGAGACTGTGCTCAGGATAACTGGGCTGGGCACGTCCTCATGTATGTCCTCCTCGACAAGCAAGATCTCAAAGTCTCATCTGACCCAGAGACGGGGTATGTGTTCCTCACTAGAACTGACCATCTTTGGTACCCTTATAGACTCTTGATCTACAGACTTAACTAAAGACTTTCAGTTGTAAAGGAGGGAAAGGTTAATTAAAATTTTTAGGGTTCCTCCCTCTCTAATCTTTAGCAGAAATATGCCTCCAAAAAAAGGGAAAACACAAAGCAACAAGAAAAGTTTGGAACAAGAGACCAGCAAAAGAAAGGTTGTCTCTTCTCACGTTCATGATGGGTTAATGAGGTAGCCTGCTCATGAGCCGTCACTCACAGCCTGGGAAGGCAGGAGCGGGGAATCTCAAGAGCTGAGTTACCTCCTCACCAGTAGAGGAGCAAACCAGAAAGGAAACTGAGGCAATACAGGCTCGACATTCCCCTCTACACATGTAGAGGGGGGAATCAAGCCAGGTTGTCCCAGCAAAACCTGTCCTCTGCTTTAAGAGAGTGGCAGCTGCTCTAAAAGCACTTAACTACCTGGCAGAGTGACCACTGCTTATTTGAATTCTAGAAGAGGCATATAAAGTCTGAGCTGTCTAAAGAAACATAAAATAAAAACCATTACATAGCACTTTACAAAGTCACAATTTGGTTAATATCGAAAGACTACTAGGGAGCAATCTAACATTATTGTCCAGGTGTAGTCTCGAACTAGTGAAACCATCGACACAAATTCAATGGAAACTGAAAATAAGTACCTTTCCTCTTTTTTTCTTGAAAGTTAAGGTACCAGCCTTCCTGTAGCCCACCCTCAATGCAGGCCAGTCTAGAGGGTTGGTTCTAGCTAATCTATGGCCAACGACCCTGAAACTGGTCACTTACAGTATTCAGATGTCTTCTTCTGTTAATTTCCCGGCCAATGCACCAAAATGTTACATCTGGAGGTGGACTGTGAGCTGCTGCCACGCTAGAAAATATATTTCCTGACAATCATAAACCCAGCTACAGCAAAGAATTAAAGAAACCAAGTTTAAAGTAAGAGAAAACAATTTATTTAAAGGTGGTGAAAAGGGGGAAAAGAGAGAAGATAGACTCGATGAGTAGGGAGCATTCAAAAGTGAAATACTTGTGGACCCTTCACTGTAGGCACTTTTATTGTGTTCTTTCTCTATTGTTGGCCTTTGGAATTTGGTTGGCTCTCGAGCTTATCAGTTATCTCTGCCTCAAATTTTCATAACTGTATGACTTTTCTTTGAAATTATGTGTGGTTGGCTTAGGGCCAGGTAATGCAGAGGTAAGAATCAAAAGGGGTAGTTTGTGTACTTTTTTTTAAAACCAAGAGCATGTATTGGTACATTGTATACATAATGGTTGCATTCATCATGATTATTTTGTACCTGTACGCGATGTATCTTGGTTTCCCCCCTTTTCCCCATCCCTCCTTTCTGCTCCCCCTTCCCTATTTGCAGCAGGTATATCTATATTTTTCCATTTATTCCCTTTCCCCTTTCTTTCTTTTTCCCTTCCCTCTTTTCCCCCTTCCCCCTTTCTAGTCTTCTCTCTTTTGAGTATTATCTTCCTTTTACATAATATCTATTACACCTCTTTGTCCTTATTTACACTTATGGTTTCTCATATCAGAGAAACAATTCGATGTGTACTAATAAGTGTCTGATTTATTTCACTTAAAAGTATGTTCTCAAGGTACATCCATTTACCTACAAATGTCTCTGGCCTATCCATTTTATGGCAGAGTAACATTCCATTATGTAGAAAAACCACATCTTCTTTAGCCATTCATTATTTGTTGGGCATTTAGGTTGTTTCCAAGACTTAGCTATTATAAACTGTGTTGCTATGAACATGATTGGGCATATATCGCTGTGGTATGGTGATTTTAATTCTTCTGGGAAGACGCCCAGTAGAGGAATATCTGGATCAAATGGAACCTCTAGTTGTAGTCTTTTGAGGAATCTCCATACTGATTTCCACAGTGGCTGGACCAATCTACATTCCCAACAGTGGAGGAGGGTTCCTTTTTCCCCACAGCCCAGCCAGTATTTGTTATTGGTTGATTTTTTTTGATAATCGCTCTTCTTTCTGGAGTGAGATGGAATCTTAATGTTGTTTTGATTTGCATCTCTGGAATGACTAGTGATGTTGAACACTTTTTCTTGTATTTATTTGGCATTTTTATTTCTCCATCTGAGAAATGATTATTCATTTCAGATGCCTGTTTTTGGAAAGGGTCTTTAAATTTGGGAGGTCTGATGTTTTTGAGTTCTTTGTATATTCTCGAAATTAGACTTTTGTCTGAGCAACAGCTGGCAAGCATTTTTTTTCCAGTCTGTGGATTTTCATCCTGCTCTATTGGTGATTTCTTCTGCTGTGCAAAAGCCTTCTAATAGGATGTGGTCTTAAGCACTGATTGTACTGTTTCCCATGCAGTCTGGTTCTGTTGATAAATTATTTTCCTACCTCTATGTCTTAGCGAGTTCTTCCTATTCTATTCTCCAGTAGATTTAGTGTTTTTGTTTTAATGTTTAGATTTTGACCCACTTCGATTTTTTCTTTATTACATGGTGAGAGACATGTATCTAGTTTTAGTTTTTGGTATCTGGCCAGCCAATTTTTCTAGCATCATTTATTAAAGAAGCTCTCTTTCTCCCAGTAAGGGTGTTTGGCTCCTTTGTTGAAGATGAGGTATTTGAATGTGTTTGGAGTTGTTTCTGCATCTTCTAGCCTGTCCCTTTGGTCCTCAGGTCTGTCTTTGTGCCAGTACCATGCTGTTTTTATCATAGTAGCTTTACAGTACAGCTTCAGATTGAGGATTCTGATGCCATCTGCCTTGCTCCTGTTGCCTAGGATTGTTTTTGCTATTCTTGGTCTCCTCTGGTTCCACATGAATTTCATGATTCTCCTTTCTAATTCTGTGAACTATGTTAATGGAATTGATTGAATTGCATTAAATCTGTATAGTAGTTTAAATCTGTATGGCCATTTTCACTATGCTGGTTCTTCCTACCCAGGAACATGGTATATCTTTTCCATTTTCTGATATCCCTTTCACTTTCCTTTTTTAGAGAACTGTGGTTTTCTATGTAAAGCTCTTTTACTTCCTTTGTTGGATAAATTTCTAAGTATTTCTTTTTTTTTGATGCAATTGTGAAAGGTATATCTTCTCTTATTTCTTTCTCAGTGAGTTTGTTATTTGTGTATAGGAATGCTATTGCCTTTTGGGTGTTGACTTTGTATCCAATTATGCAACTGAATTTAGTTATTAAATCTAGAAATTTTTGGTGGAATTTTTGGGGTCTTCTATGTAGAGTGTCATGTCATCTGCAGATAATGATAGTTTAAGTTCTTCCTTTCCTACCTTTATTCCTTTTATTTCTTTCTCTTCTCTAATTTTTCTGGCTAAAGTTTCTGGAACTATATTGAATAAGGATGGTGATAGTGGACGTCCTTGTCTTGTTCCAGATTTTAGTGTGAAAGCTTCAAGTTTCTGAATGTTTAGCGTGATGTTGGCTGTCGGTTTGTCATATATAGCTTTTATCAGATTTAGATATACACCATCTAGTCCTAATTTCTGTAGAGTTTTTATCATGAATTGGTGTTGGATTTTGTCAAATGCTTTTTCTGCATCTATTGAGATGATCATGTGATTTTTTGTCTTTGACTTTGTTGATATGGTGTGTTACATATATTGATTTGCATGTGTTGAACCATCCCTGCATTCCTGGGATGAATCCAAGTTTGTGTTCTTCATGTTAATCAGATTACCTGGGGACTTTCCTGGAAGCAGTCTCTTTGCCTTTGTCTCTCTAACTGTTGGAAACTAGCTGCCTTTATATTTCTAACTATTTGAATTATAGCAGTCTGGCTTTTAGAGTCTAATGAAGCCTTTACCCTATCTTTTCCCTATATATGGGGACCCCTTTCCCTACAGTAGGAAACTCATCTAGCAGGCCCACTGAGTTACCTTTTTCTTCTGGGCAAGAAAAGTGCCATTCATCTTTCTTGGGTACAGTCACAGCCATCATCAGAGAGCCTCCTCTTCCCACAGTGAGGCTTACCAGCTTTCCCGGGGTGAATGTTATTTGTACACCAAGTTTTGTCAGCAAGCCTCTTCCCAGAGGAGAGTAGAGCACTCTGGCAGTACAGGAACTCATGAGTCACTAGGTGGCCCCCAAGTTGACATGTCCAGGACCAGCAGAATGGGCAGGCAATCTAAACACCAGTGGCCCCAATGATGGTTGTTTTTGCCCAGTGAGAGAAGCCACAAGCTTAGTCGCCACAGAATGTTAAGCATCAGTGTCCGCCATTAATGTCATTGTCTGCTCGCCACCATTATTTTGACCATGGGTTCCCAGGGGCCTATGAGCAGGGAGCCTGGTTCCTCTTAGTCAACTCCATCCTAGCCAGGCCAATGAAATCTTGCAAGGCAGCTTCAGGCTTGTACTTTTCTTTACCAGATGGGGCTCCTTCTTTGGTTTGTGTGTTGGCTCTTTCTGATGTGGGCAATCACTTTTACAGTGGCTGTTTTCTTTGCAGTATGTACACTGATCTCATCAAAGCAACAGGTGTCCCTGTGTCCCCCCTTTGCATGGTGGTATGGGGTGCTTGGCTGAATCTGGGTTGCCTGATGCTGCTGCCAGCAGGGATACCCTTCGTTTCATCCAGTTGTCTGCTTCCCGCTGGGCTCATGATCTCGATTCACAAAGGCCTTGTTAGCTACTTCTAACAGCTGTGTGGCATTCATCCTGGTGAAGCCTTTGAGTTTATGGAATTTGTGGTGGAGGTCAGTGTGACCCTGAGTTGTAAATGCAGCATTGACCATTTGCCGGTTTTCAGTCCCCCCGGGATTAAAGGGAGAATAGATCCAGAAGGTCTTACACAGTCTCTCATAAAAGTCTGTTGGTGACTCACTGGTCTTTTGAGTCACTGCAGCCATATTCAGAATGTTAATAGGGTTCTTGCCTCCAGCTCTGAGCATGTATAGAAGCACTTTGTGGTACTCACGTATGGCTTCTCTCCTGGCCTGAGTATTGAAGCCCCGGTCTCATCTGTTGTGAGGGACCACATTCAGCACCCATGTCTCTGTGTCTAGGGTACCAGCAGGAGCTTGTCCTTGGAGCCATTTTCAGGTCTCAGACAGAATGCATAGCCTCTCCTCAGTACTAAGAGCCAGGAGCAATCGTCCCAAGTTGACTAGTAATTTTGAAAGATGGATTCAAGAAGGTCAGTGAGGGCCTGTGGCTTCTCTGAGTAGGCTGAAGTGTTATGTCTCCAGTTCAGGAGGTCAGTGGTGTTGAAGGACTGATAGTAGAGGACAGAGCAGTTTGGCCATAGGTGCAGTCATTGTTCATCTGCTGCATGCCCTGCATCTCTCTCAGAGTCATTTGGAGAGCCACAAGCTGTCGAACTCACTTTTGGGCTGAACAGAGTCATCTTCCCAGTGTTTCTGGGCTGGAGGACTGTGGCAGTTGCAGCAACAGAGACACAGAGGATGCAGGGCTATCTGATAGAGGGTGAAGCAGAGGCACGGGGGCTGGCAGAGCAAGAGGTGGAGGCACAGGAGCTGGTGGAGTTTGGGGAAGTTCTTCTTCTGGGTTTCCTTGATAGATGGGCTTTGGAGGCTTGCCTTCTTTCCATCTCCATGGAGGTTAGGCCACAAAAATTCTGTACTGTCGCTATTTGTGTAAAACCAGACTCAATGGGAGCAATACCTGGGCAACTGTAACCAGGAGTCTACATACAGGAATTGGTCTGGATGTCTAGGAGCTCCCATCACCACCTGATATATTGCTCTGATCATAGGAAGGTGGAGGGTCCCTTCACCAAGCCAATTGTCTTAGTTACTTTTCTCTGATTGCTGGGACAAAATATGAGGCACCCAGAGTTAGGGGAATAAAGGTTTATTTGGCTCACAGTTTGTAGAGGTTTCAGTCTGCAGTCAGCTGGGTCCAAGGCAGGGGGGCATGGCGGACAGGCAGAAGTCAGCAAGGTAAGCAAGGAATGCAAGCAAGGGATGCAAGCATGCAGCTAACCAGCTTCTTCCTGTATCTTATATTTTATCCAGGCTACCTGTCTTTAGGGTGGGTAGCACTCCCACCCTTAATCTTAATACCCTTAATTTTAGTGTCACATCCTTGATCCCAGCAGAACCATGCCAAACCGATCAGTGGATTAATTTAGTAATCACACACCCTAGATCCAGCTATCTCTTACCACATGAGGCTTTGAGGGGGCATCTAGACACAAACCATAACACCAATCAAAACTGATCACTCACCACTCCAACTATCACAGAGTTCTGAGTCTCCGAGGGGTCACTTTGACTCCATAATCTCCCAGTAAATTTTTTTCTTAAAGTTCTTAACGATATAGTCCAGGACAGTGGATTTTTGACTGGGTTTTTCCCATTCTGAAGGTATTGAAGGGGAATAATATGGTTCCTCACTGGCTTTCCCAAGTAGACCTATCAGTACACTCAGTGCAGCGTGCCCACCACTGTCAGAGGGACCTATAATCAAGGTAACACTGGTGTCTGTACAATTCAAATGTGTAGCATTCCTAGAAGGCTTGCTCCAATGGTGGGATGAGGACTTCTTTCAGCATTATGTGTCTCAGACTGCAGGGGGCCTGGGAAGGGGATCAGATCTTCCAAAGAACCACTAGGGCTGGCCTCAGACCTACTGACAACATAAATGGATATTTGCTCAGAGATGCCCCAACATGGGAGTGCAAGGAAAAGACCGCAAAGGCATGGAAGAGATTCAACAGCTTGGGAACAATATCCTTCCAGTACTGGGGCAGATCCAATGAGAGTTCACTAGGGATAGCTGGGTCGTGAAGAACAAATGATGAAGGAGAGGGACTCAAATTCTAGTCTCAAACAGAAGTCTCCAGGACTTAGGCCAAGCCAATTGGGCTCCTCTCCCAACAATCTGTTACGAAAAGGACATGTAGAATGGAGGTATCCCAACTGGCAGAAAAGGGAGAAGTATAAGTCTGAAATTTTCTGAAAGAAATGCCACCCTTGCCTGCAAGGACACAGAGATATTTTGGACATAAGACAAGTCTTCCCTGTGTTCCTAGATGACTCCCACTTCCCTCCTAACCAAGTGTTTCTCACCCTGCCATGGTGGTGCAAGACACACAAGGGAAGGAGTCCCCTGGAGGAAACCACACAGATGTTTCCCTGGCTGGGTTCTGAAGGAACTTAGGTGCCTCTTAGCATTAATGGCAGGGTTAGCCTCATGATTCCAGATTGGGAAGTTCTCAGTGCTGCCCTGAGCCATATGAGGGTCACCACGGAACTGCAGGTCAAACCCACTTGGACTCTTTAGCCTTGGGCCATGGAGCCACAAACTCAAACCTGAAGAACAAGCAAATCAAGCCACTCAATCCCTCACACACACATAGAGAATTTATTACAGTTGGCTGCCCCCTTTCGGGAAGGTCTCTGACTGGATTGTCTTCCTAGTGAAGACCTCCCCAAAGGAGTTGATCAAGCTCCTCCTCCACCCAAAGGTGGGATCGGACTGGATTTGTGGTCCCAGGATCTCACTTTGTCCTCATGTCCTGGCTTGTGAGTCGGTCTGTCTCTCTATTGAATTCAGTCCAGGTTGGCTGCCCCGGAGAGTCAGAGCCCCTGTTGAAGGAGGACCTGGAATACCATCGAGTAGCACACTGCCTCGTTCATCCCAGGGCTCCTCTACCCCAGCACAGATGCTCTACCACACCAGTTCCTCAAGAGGCTAGCATGCACGAAATCTTGCTGGGCCCTCTAGAAATGTAGAAATGGACCACTGAGCAACCAAGCACCACTCACAGAGCTGGAGAACTCAGGTTTATTATACCAGTGAACCCAGGGGTGTTCACACTCAAAAGTCTGGGCCCAGAGTGCAGAGAGTGCAAAGCTTTTATAGGACATTATTTCTGGATCAAACAAGTTAAGTCTTGGTTTCCCACCTGAGTTTGAAAGCAGGGCAGTTTTTTAAAACCATGAAAGCAGAACAAACGGATGGGGGGGATGTGGCAAGCAGGTTGTCAGACAGGCCAATATGGAATGAGGAAACAAGGATGCCAGATAAGTCATGTGGAATGGGGAAGCACGCTAGGGTTGTAACTCTAAGAGTAGGGGTCTGGAGGATCTAGGGGCAGTGATTTGTGTGAGAAGATTCAGAGGCAGAAAAACTTTCTGAGAATCTGTTTTGGTTTGGAGTGCTATGTTCTGGGGTGTACAGCTCACCATGCCATGTCACATCACTGCCGCATCACTGCTCTACTGAAAGCACAGCTCCCAGTGATCCTAAACCCAGCACCATTAAAGAACTAAAAAAGGCAAAATTTAGTATAACAAAAGACATTTTGAGGGAACAGATGGAAGAGAGAGAAGATACATAGCTACCATAAGAAGGTACGGGCTTCCAGAGCTGAAAGCCCACCAGTGCTTATCCCTGGCTACTTATTGGGGACTAGTGTCTTTCCCAACCCCCAGAAGGGCGCAGGTTGGATGTCTCATCTGTTGTCTGTAACCGTCTTTGATCCTAATCGAGCCCTTCTGGCCATTTAGCTTCTTCCTAGTTTTGGGAATGAATAAGTGAAGGAGAAGGGCCTACTAGGAAGGCAGCTTACTTAATAATTAAGTAGGGGCTGGGGATTTAGCTCAGTGATTAGAGTGCTTGCCTTGCAAGCACAAGGGCCTGAGTTCCCCGGCACCACAAAAAAAAAAAATAATAATAATAATTAAGTGAAAGGGACACATGTGTATGTGTGTAGCTGGTATAATACTATACTAATGTTAATGTGAAAACATACATGTGTATATGTGGGGGGGGATGTGTGTCTTATATATTAAATACCAGTCTTTAGGTGACTGTCTCCTATCACACTTGCATTCCATCAGGTAGGTGAGGAAAAGACGGCCTTCCTGGTAATTGCATTGCCTGGTGCCTCTCTCCAGTCTAGCTAGCCTTTCTTTCCTTTGTCTTTCTAATTACCCTAACTCGGCGTCTACCTGTGAAGGCAGAAGCTGCTTTTTTGCAGTAGAGGAAGAAACTGCTTTTAGTAAATTTCTTTACTGATCTTAATAAAGCTCACTAAGGCCTTTATCCTATCTTTCCCTACCTACAGGGTCCCCTCCCCTACAGGAAGATTCATTTATTTTGGTCTTGAAGAAGTCAGGCTGCCTCCATCTTAGCCAGATCATAGGTTACAGTCATGTTAGCACACCATTAAGATTTATGCTTTTGCAGAATAGATCATCCTGAGATGACAAGGCCCAGTCAGCCCTACCTTCGGAAAAGAAAATACAAGCAGAATGGTCCAGTGACCACAGCCTCAAAAACAGTTCTGTCTCAAAGATAGCTATAAATTCCTCTTACAACCCTATAAAGCCCAACTGTCCATAAGAGATGGCACCATTCTGGTCTAGTTACCAATGTCCCCTCTCAGGCTTTAACTGCAATAAAACCTATACTCAACTGAGAGGCTTGATTTTTTTTTTTTAATTCTCCTATTTTTTACCCTTTTCCCTAACATTTGGCACTGAAAACCCAGGTGGTCTCACGGGAACCACCTCAGAGCCCCACATTTCTCCTTCCTCCCCTTTACCCACATTTTACTCCCAATTGGGACAGAGTCTGGGTGTGACCATGAGTGACTATGAGTTGCTTCATTTCCCCATGAGTTCCAGCCAACAGAATAAGCCATTTATAATTTCCTGCTTGATCTCCAAGCAACATCGGACACCTTCTGAAGCCCGAGACTGGTAAGAATGACCTTTCTACCTCCCTCTAGGTGCTGAAAAGAGTGCAGAGCTACCATTCTCTTAGACCCTCATAGTGTTACGTCTGGAGGTGGACTGTGAGCTGCTGCCCTGCTAGAAAATATAGTTCCCAGCGATGGTAAACTCAGCAACAGTAAAGAATTAAAGAAACTGAGTTTAAATTAAGAGAAGACAATTTATTTAGAGGATAATTTATTTAAAAGTGGAGAAAAAAGGGGGAAGGGATATGAGAGACAGCTACTCAAGGAGCAGGGAGCATTCGAAAGTGAAATACTCATAGGCCCTTCATTGTAGCCCCTTTTTATTGAGATTTTCTCCTTGTGTCAGCCCTTTGGAATTTGGTTGGCTCCTGGGCTTATCAGTTATCCCTGCCTCGATTTCTCATAGCTATGTGAATTTTCTTTGAAATTATGGGTGGGTGGCTTAGGGCCAGGTTATGTAGATGTAAGAATCAAAAGGGGGAGTTTGTTTATGTTAATCAGATTGCCTGGGGCTTTCCCAGAACCAGTCCGTTTGGCTTTGTCTCCTTAATTGTTGGAATGTAGCTGCCTTTATGTTTCTAACTATTTGATTATGGCCATCTGGCTTTCAGAGTCTGGTCATAGAAGTCAAAATTGTCTATTAACTTTTAATGTCATCTAACAAGGCCTTTACCCTATATTTTCCCTACCTATGGGGACCCCTGTCCCTACAATAGGGTCCCACAAGGACAACCAGAGAGATCGGAGTGAGGACACTTGCCCGATCTCTCAGGAAAAAGCCTTCTAACTGGAGAACGCATACAGGTCCCTGGTCTTGTCTGGGGCATGCCCTAGGGCAAGCTACTGATTCTCAGGCACTCTTATTAGTCACCCTTTTATCAGCCACCAGGGGCTCCCAAATTTCTCAGATTACATCTTATTCCCCTTCAGGCTGCCTTCTCAAAAATCTCTCACCTCTTGGCCTAAAGAGAGACATATGACCCAAACATCTAATATTTTATCCCTTCACTTCTCTACCCAACAGAGGAGGCCATTTACTGTTTCCTATTCAGCCCTCTTTCAATATTGGACACAGTCTCAAACCCAGGACTGGTAAGGACAAGACAATCCCTGCATCCAGAGGAATGGAGATCCTCAGTCCTGACATCCCTGGGGAGTCTCCCCTGGAATTTCCCGGAGATTGAAGTGGGATAACCTGCCCAATCTCTCAGGAAAGCACTTTCTCTGATGTGGCTTTTACGATCCTAAAATCAATACTGGTGTGGCTGTCATAACCGTTTGTGCACAGAGTGACAAAAAACAAAATTGAATTGCTCTACACACACATTAACAGAAGATACCAAATTAAGATCTGACCTCTGAAGTGGAAGGCCGGACCAGCCCACGGGCTGGCCCGCTCTCACCCCACTTGGTTACTGTTAGGATGACCCTCCCCAGATGCCAAAATGGCCATTGCTGGTTAAGCCCCCTTCCCCCGTCTCTTTGCCAGAATCTCCCGCGGAAACAATGGCCCCTCCCCCTGACTAGAGTCCCCAATTAGGTCCGTCGCGCCAATTACCTAGGGGCGTTACCCACCACCCAATCACCCCGTGCAGAAAGGATCAATCCTAAATGCACACTTTCAAGCCTCCAACGTCACGAAGGGGGGGGCGGCTAAGGGATAAAAGGCCACTCTCACCCCAGTGACAGAGGGAAGCTGTAACACCTTAATAAAGCTTTCTCCCACGGCGAGCGTCTTCAGCCTTTTCCCTTCCCCCTCCCGCCATGTAAACCTAACAGTTACGAGAGAGAGATGCCACCCAGATACAAAAAGCCAAATTTGAGTCCGCTTTAGTAGTAGCCGGCGATCAAGAGGGCACTCATGTGCAAAAAGAAGCTCTGGATGACTTTCTGCAGTTTGACCAGAGCTTTTATACAGTGGGAAAGGTGGTTACATTTTAAAATTGGAATTCCTTGAGCAATACAACAAGCAATTGTTTACACCAAGTGTTGGCCTTCATTAAAACTTATCTCTGCTGGCGCCTCTGTCTGGGTTTGGGAGGCTGTGAAGTTACAGACTCAAAGTGGAGTTTACATATTAGATACTAGGGGGAGGCGAAAGGAATTATGTAAATATAAGGCTTGATGGGACTCCTTTGTGAGGGTTCTTTGGTATGCAGGGGAATGGAGGAGGCAAAGGGTCAGGGCCTTGGGGCAGGCAGGGAAGGGAGTGTCGGAGGGTAAGGTGGAGATAGGGGAGTGTAAAATTCTTCCTGCAATCTTGCAGATGTTAGGTTACTGAAGTGGAAGTGATGTGTACACATGCCTAAAAGGGGCCATAAAATCGAGTTTAGGCATATAGTACTAAATAGAGGATGCCCTCTATTTCTGTTTAAACTCTTTCCGTCCCCACTTCTCTTAGTTCGAGCTCCAGCTAACTTAGAATGCCATTTCAACCTCTTGTCTCGGTTCATATATTTTATTAACTT
>PVJO010032264.1:0-13421 GCA_004026905.1 Hystrix cristata
AAAACCACCAAAGGCAGCAACATAGCAGCACCAAATGTTCCTGCAAGCTACAGACTTCACGGTGACAACTGGAAGGAACAGCGACAACAAAAAAAATGGCTTGGACTGCTTTTATCTAAAAATCTTTTTGTTCACCATGGAAATGTTTTATCACTGAACTATTTTGACACGACTGCACACAGCACCACAAAACTACATATTCCAAAGTGAATGGAATTTCCAAGAATCATGGGGCAAGTCTGACAACTCATGAAGGACCCTTCAACTACTGACCTCCTCTTGGCTCTCCAATATGTCTCTGCCACCTTGATCTCTCTGGGCCACTGCTCAAACCTGCCACCTGCAGGCCTGCAGATTCCCAAATCCCCTTGGTAGCTGAGGGACAAGAAACTGACTAGGGCCTCAAGAGTACTCACATGCAGTGTTACAACCCCACAATTCCTCACCATTCACTTGCTCCATTCACAGAACATATGGTCTTCTGTGGCCACCAAGGATGATGACTGCAGACATTTAAAAGTGCTGGGAGAGCTGAGGATTTAGCTCAGTGGTAGAGGACTTGCCTAGCAAGCACAAAGCCCTGAGTTCGATCCCCAACACTGCCCCCCCCAAAAAAAAGTGCTGGAAGCAGTGAGAAGCCCACTGGTAGCTCCTAGGCATTCCGGGCAATAGCCCAGGGACAGTAATATCCTGACCATGAGGAAAACATGTTTAATTCTTTAAAATGACATCTACAATGGGATCACAGTACTAGGAAATGTGTGAAGATACAACTCACTTTACTAAATTTTCTTTATAGTTTTATTTTTTATTTTTTGTGGTACCGGGGATCGAACTCGGGTCCTTGTGCTTGCTAGGCAAGCACTCTAATCACTGAGCTAAATCCCCAGCCCTAGTTTTCTTTTTTAAATAGAAAACACAGAAATAGATGACTGTGGTGGCACACGGGTGTAATCCCAGGCCTCCAGAGACTAAGGGAAGAGGATGGCTAAGAGTTCAAGACCAGTCCAGGCTACACAGAGAGACCTTTGTCTCAAAAAAAAAAAAAAAAAAAAAAAATCCTACCTCAAAATAAAAATTTTAAAAAAGGAACTGGGTGTGGTGGTGCACATCTGTAATCCCAGCACTTAGGAGGCTGAGGAACTGCAAGTTCAAGGCCAGTCTGAACTGCGTAGTGAGACCCTGTCTCAAAAAATAAATAAATAAGGGCTGGGGATTTAGCCCAGTGGTCAGAGTGCTTGCCTTGTAAGCACGAGGCCCTGAGTTCGATTCCCAATACCAAATAAATAAATAAATAAATAATATTTTAAAAATAATAAAGAGAGTTGGGGATGTAGCTCAGTGCCAAAGTTTAGCAAACTTACCTGGCTTATGGTTAGGCTTATGAGTTCAATCCCAGTACCCTCCCCCCAAAAGTATTAAGTATTAAAAGCATGAGGACATGTTCATATTAACTTGAATATGCATAAAGATATTTAAGAAAAACACAATAAATAATCTGGCTTCCATGCCCCAAAAGGTACATTCTGATACTTAAGGACTTAAATCGGAATTTTAAAACCAGCCAGGCATGGTAGTACAACACTATGGTCTCAGCTCCTTTGGAGACTAAGGCAATAAGAACACTTGAACCCAGAAGTTCAAGGCCAGCCTGGGAAACAGTGATATCCTGTCTCAAAATACAAAAACAAAACAAAACACCAGTGACAAATCAAAATAAAAAAGCCATGTGTACAGGTGGCTCCTGGCTAAGACCATAAGCTACACTGTAGTCAGCAAATTTCTTCATAAAAGATAAGCTCCTAGAAGGGAATGCAAACTGAATGCACAAGGCCATCAAATCCTGCAGGCCTTGCACTACTGCCAAACAGCTAGAGTCAGTTCAGCTCAGTGTAATTTAATAAGAGCAGATCTGCAAGGCACTATCCTAAGCCATGGGATACGAAATAAGACAAACACAGTCCCTACTCAAAGGACTCTGAGTTAAAGCTAAATCTGAAGGTCATTTCAAATGTACTTGTACCACCTATGACCACCAAAATTCATGGTCACTAATGAGTCTAGGGCATTGACCCCCACACTGCTGAACCCCCACACTGCTGAACCTGAGAGTTCATCAGCAGTCCCTGTCTTCAACTGCTAGCAGCATGCAACACAAACTCCATCTCTATTGAGACTTTCTTCTTATAGCTTCTACCCTAAGATGATACCTGTAGGCTCCCTCCTGCCTCCCCTGCAGATTTTCTCAGCATTCTTTCTGCTCCTTCCCATCTCCCAAACCTAACAGTGAACCACACATAATTTCTTCTTTTGCTGTCTGCGTTCATTGCCAGAAACCATCAGGGATCATGGCTTTAAATGCCATCAATCAACTGATGACTTGAGACACCCTCAGAATGAGCAAACTACTCTGTGAGTTCAGCCACTACATTCACCTCAGGCCCTCTGCTCCATTCCTACTACCTTTCTTGCTTTCTCACTTTTCTCTCTGCATGGAATCACCTTCCTTTGTGTACCTTCCACGGTTCACTCACTCACCTTCTTCTGGTTTTTGTTCAAATGTCATGAGACCCTCCATGACCACTTTTGCTAAACCTGCAGCCTCCCCTGGCTCTCACTGCCTTGCTTTCCCTACTCATACTTCCTCACACCACTCACCAGCTTGAGACACTGCATTCACTCTTTCCACCCTGTATCTCTGCATCAGCTCCACAACCACAGGGTTTCTGTCTGCTCTGGTCAAGGGTGAGTCTTCAGTGCCAGAGAGGACTCAGTACACAACGCAATCAGTGAACAGATGAATGTGAGAGTGAGACTCTTCAACCTGCAGCTGCGCAGGGTCTTGCAGTACAATCTTTTCCTGTATGTACAAACTTAGCTTTTCTGGGGTCCACATCCATTTTCCCTGTCTTCTTTCATTCTCCAAAATACTGTCCGTGTATAACAACAAGTGCCAGAAAAGGACCTAGCTTTCCTCTTTTAAGATGAACGAAGGTCCAGTAAGAAAACCATGGATTACACAAGAGAGAGCTGTACACCCACATTTACCCTGACACCAATGCTTCCAGTTTTAGCCAATGCAGGAAAATCTGCCACACACAACACTGCATTCCTGAAGACAGGATTTTCTACTCACTGAAGGCATCCTAAAATAATCTGCCACAAAGTTGCAGAAGGAACTTAATTTTCTTTGCCTAAATCAGATCAGAAAAACTTACAAAGCTAAATGTGCAGAGGTCTCTTATTGGCCTCAGCAGAGGAAGTGAGCTGATAGTGTTAATTCAGATTTAAGAAATTATCTGAATCTTGGTTTGTGTAGATGTACAATCTACATGCAATATTAGTAAAACAGAATAGCTTTTACAGTTCTATGTGTGTACATAGGCTCCCTCCCACTCCCTTCCACATCCATTAGTTACTGAACTTTGTAAACTGGCATTGTAACATTACAACAATGTTTTGTTGCACCAATTTTATAAACTTTACAGTGCAATACTTTGTCACTTTTCTGAGGCAAACCAAAGGTATATTTCTCAAGGTTTTTGCTGCCTTCTTTAGTGGCATTTGATGGAGGATCTTTTATACATTTGTAATAGATAATAATAAACCAGATTGCAAATCCTTTTTAAAATCTTAAACCATGTACCAACTTTTTGGTTGAAATCGTGTAGGATAAGTTAATTTGCATTTTCTTAACCAATATGAGTGTATTTCTGTAAGCATAGTTATGTTGAAATAAAGTTTTAAAAAGCAAAAAAACAAAAACTTCCATGAAAAAGAACCCTCGGCTATGTGGCCACTTCCAGCTAATACTGTGCAGAATCACACTGCCCCTCTCTACTGTGCTATGTTCCACATGTCTTTTTCCTCCACTCAATTTTGTGCTGCTGGAAACAGGTACTGCCTAGGCAGCACTGCAGGGTAGCTAGATGCCAGGACCTGTCCTTGTCCATGCCCCTCCAGTCTTACAACTCCACCCAGCAAGGCATAGGAGACAGGCAATCCCCTTCAAAAGGAATACACAAAGCTCCTGGTTTAGGGAAAGCAGGCAGAGGGGAGGCAGGGTGGGAATTGGGATGAGAAGAGAGATGAGGTCTACAATGACATACTGACCCACTGCATCCCAGAGTACCAACAGCAAGTGCCACAGAATGAGACATAAGCATCCTCTTCAGTGGGAAGCAAATCATCCCAAAAGACAAACTGTAGTACTGACATCTGAGATGCCCAAGTGAAAAAGCAGCTTGAAAAATCCAAGTAACCAAAAATGCCCATCTGGCCATGCATGGTGGTACCCACCTGTAATCCCAGCTACGGGAAAGGCTGAGGCAGAAGGATCCCGACTTTGAGGCCAGCCACTAACTTAGGAGACCCTGTCTCAAAATCAATTTAAAAGGGCTAAGGATACAGCTCAGTGGTAGAGTATTTGCCTACCTGTGCAAGATCCTAGGTTCGAGCCCCATGATTACAGAAGAAAAAAGGCCCTTCCACACAGAGCCTTCACATGGTATCTTCACATTTAAGTAAGAATGGACAGCCAAGGACTGTCCCCAGCAAAACCTCACACCAGGAAGACAGAAAATAAAACAAGCCTTTAGAAAACAAACACTGCACTATGCCAAAAGCAGTATAAAATATCAATTGACAAAATCAAAATTAACACCTCCAGGAAGACCTTAAAATGTTTGTGTATAAATGAAAAACTATTTTTAGAGTTTACATTCAGAAAATAAGGGCAGGAAAACAATGTGATAGATTTGAAAACACAACAAAAACAAATGGAAAGAGGATTTAAAATGTAAACGAGGGCTGGGGATTTAACTCAGTGGTTAGAGTGCTTGCCTCGGCAAACACAAAGCCCTGAGTTTGATCCCCAGCACCAAAAAAAAAAAAAAAGTAAGAGATCATTTCAGATGGTCCAACATCAAGCACAGTTCTAAATGAGAAAACAATGAAAATGAAAGATATTATCAAAGAAAAGGCATTAAAACAACCCCAGAACAGAAGAACATGTTTCCTGTGCACAATGAAAGAAAAAAAACCCCGGAGGCTGGTCATGATGGCTGAGGCTGAGGCTCGACAGGAGTTTGAGGTCACCCTGGAATATATAATGAAACCAACTTAAAAAAAAAAAAAGCCCCAGGGCAAAACACAGTATTATGAAACAAAACTGCTAACAAAGAATGCATCCAAAAACATCCCAAGACAGGGAAGAAGTCACAGCTACAGAACATGAGCAGCATGAGTCACACCTGTCTAGCACACTCCAGGGCAGAGAAGCAAAACCTCGAGCTAGAAGGAGATGTCACTCAACGAAGTCTAGCCTCAGCCACGTTCCCTCCAAGCACATACAGCATCAGCATGTAATACCAACACCACAGTACCCCAATAGCACAGCATCCAGCTCCACAGCAGCCCTATCACACAGCACCCAGTACCATGGAATGCCTAAAGAGTAAGCAATGGAATGCATAATGCTTTAGAAGATCTGTCTCCCAGGGAAAAGTAGTTTATCTGACAGGTTTTACAGTGCAGAGAAATATATTCACATGTACTTTATAGAATCCTTCCTATGCTGAACCCAACCCCAGTGTGGCTCCATGTGGAGGAGCAAAGTAATCAAACGACATCACAGGTGGGCCAGATCCACAGTCACCCTCACAAACTCCCCTATACACCCTCCTAACCTTGTACCCTAAGCAAAGGCCTCAGTTGTTTTGTCTTGCCTTGACTTTCTTCTCATTTCTCCTTGTGGGCTGAGGATTGAACCCAGAGCCTCATGCATGCTAGGCACTCTCAGTTATTTCTGCAAAATAAAGACTTCATGGAATTAATAGGGTCTGAGAAGACCTTCAGTGGATCCCAAAAGAGTGTATTCTTAATGATAGGATGCAGTGTGATAAGCAAAATTGATTTCTTATCACATGCACAGGAGCCTCACAGTGGACACCATCTGAAAGAACTGCTAGGCTGCCCCACTTCCTAACCATTACAACGACTCAGTCACGTCCTATTTTCCTAACAGCTGTCAGGTAAACTGGTGCACGTAAATCACGATTTTAGAAAAGACTGACAGGCTGGGGATTTAGCTCAGTGGCTAAGTGTGCTTGCCTAGTAAACACAAGGCCCTGAGTTTGATCGCTGGCACCAAAAAAAAAAAAAAAAAAAAAAAAAGAAAGAAAGAGAAGACTGACAACCAGGAAATAAGACTCAAATTCAAATCTCTGTGATGCTGACTGCCGCACAAACCTGTGGATGGCTGGGTCAACAGGCAGTTGACCTATGGTTGCAGCTCAGTGCCAAGCAAGACCATGTGGATCCCATGATGAAGCACATGTTGGGTGGTATCCTGTGCCAAACACACAAACTCATGCCCTCCTGAAGCAGCTGCCAAAGGCAGACCCAAGAGCAGTGCAGTCCACAGACAGCCCCCATAAACAATGTCCACTCAAATGCCCACTGCATGTGGCCCCATTCATAAGCACAGCCAAGCAATGGCAAGCAGCATTGTAACTCCTAGAGCTCAGAACTGGATCTGACCCAGGCAAAAGAGCCTCTCTGTTGCAGAATCCTTCAGTCTAAAAGCTAACCACTTCTCAGTGGGAGATGGACACTCAGCAGGGCCATGGGAGGGTCTCCAGGCACACGCTAGCCCTTCTGAGAAAAGGGGAATCCTTTTTCTCAAAGTTCCATCCAGCTGTGTACTAGGGTAACATGTGGCACGTTATTGATCACTGTCAGTATTATTGCTATTATATTACTATTTTTATTATACCTCTCTCTACCAAAGTGTGCAAGGCAAAATCTCATCAAATGCCACAAGACCATGATGCTCCATGAAGTAGCAAGTAATCAATAAAGACAAATTTGTAAGGAGAAAACAAACAAAACAAAAAAATAAACTAGGCACAGAATTCATGGGCTCTGTGGAAATCTGACAGACTATGGAGCTCCACATGACTAAAGCAGAGAAAGTGTGACTTCCAGTTCTACCCTAATGCCGCAAATGCAGACCGTATGGTGGGTGTGTCACAGCATGCCTGTATCCCAAGGACCTCAAGGTCTCACTCCTGGTGTAGAAAGGCGCTGTAACCCTGGAGAAGGGACATCACATACACAGAGTCCTTCTGGCACCACAGAGACCCATCAATAGGCTCCTGTAACAATGTGGGTGAGAGGATCATAGGAATAGTGGAGTCAACACCTAGAAGTGAGACTAGGGCTGGCATTAAACTGGACATGTGATAAAGTAAGGCTGGAATCTAAATGCTCTGGGAGACCTAGCAATGGTGATGCCACTTCTGAGATTAGAAAGCTCAAAAGAGGTACAGGTTTGGGGTGGGGGATTAATGTGCCTCACACCAATCAAGTCTGATCATTAAAATCTGAATGTGTCGCTCACTGGCTTATCTTTGCAACCATTTGTAACCCAGGTATGAATTTCACCAGCATTTAGCAGCATCTACACAGTAAGAGTTAAAACACACAAGCATCTGCTGGGTGCAGGCTCAGGGCGGCTGAGCCCCACCAAGGCATTCCTCATCTGGCAGATTCTTATTTCATTATCACCACTTTACAGACAAGCACAGAGAGGTACAGCTACTTCCCAACAGTCACACCATAGCAGGAAGTCAATCCCACAAGATATCACCCACAGAAATCACCAAGCTAGGGTTCCTAAATTCAACCAATGAGCCCAATACTGCCACAGCATGTAAAAACCACTTAGGCATAGTTTAGGAATAATTTCAAAACTTTTCCTTGACCAAAAAAAAAAAAAAAAAGTAAAGCTGTGTGGTAGCACACACCTGTAATCCCAGCATTGGAGAGGCTGAGTCAGGAGGATTGCCATGAGTTCAAGGCCAGCATGGGCTACATAGTGAATTCAAAACCAGGCTGAACTACATACTGAGACCCTGTCTCAAAAACACCCAAAAAATCAATCAGTCAGTCATTCAAACAAAAAACTCCCTTTTCTTGGGCAGAGCATGGTAGTATACACTTGTAATTCCAGCACTCAGGAGGCTGAGCTAGGATTACAAGTTTGAGGCTAGCCTGGGGAACTCAGTGAGATCCTGTCTCAAAAAAATAAATAAAAAAATTTTCTTTGGACAAACTAATTTTTTCTTTTTTTTTTTCAGTCCTAGCGATTGAACCTAGGGTCTCACACGTGCCAAGCTCTACTGCTAAGCTACATGCCCAGTCATTATTTTTTTATTTTGTGTCAGTTTTGCTAAATTGCCCAGGCTGGCCTTGAATTTGCAATAATCCTGCCTCAGCCTCCTAAGGAGTTGAGATTAAAGGTGTGCACCACCATGCCTGGTGACCAAAAATATTTTTCTTTGGATCTGGATCAAATACGGAAAATGCACACCCCAAGGAGACCACAAAAGGTGCATACTAGTGCACATGTACATAGCTGACCTCTTGACACATCACAGAACCTCTCACTGGGGAGAAGCATGAGTTCAGAAGGGCAAGAAGCCACCCAGCCAGAGTGAGAACACTCACCACTCTACCTTGAGAACAACAGAACTAAATACAATGGCCGTCTGGCAATGTCCTTAGTCCCTTGGTCTAGGATCATCTGCTCAGGGAAGGACCTCCCTCTATTAGACCAGGAACATATATGGAAGATGGTGGGGACAGTGACAGGACCACACTCTCCCCCTCAGCTTAGACAGCAGCAGTATGAGAAAGTCAGAAGGTGTCAGGGAGGCCAGACTTAAAAAAGAAGCTGCCTTTTGCCACAAATGGCCACGAAGAGAACGTGTGAAGCTGTCTAGGTTGGCCTTGAATTTGGCCAGTCAAATCAGTCTACCCGCAACATCCTGCACCCTGCATCTTCAGGCTCAGGCACTGCAGCCTGCAACCTCCTCTGCAGCCAGGCACTTTACTCCCTCAATTCAGATCCCAAAGTCAATCTTCCAAATAAACTCTGTGCACATTTTGGCACTTTTTAGAATTTCTTTAGAATCTTTGACCTTTTTAGCTATCACCAGAAATAGCTAATAAACTAACAGGAGTATTTCTCTTTCAGATACTCCCTACTCGTCCAGAGTATCTGTCTGCCATCTCTCTCTCTCTTACCTTTTTCCCCCACGTTCATATAAACTGCCTTCTTTTATTTAAAAATATATAATGGGAGTTGGGGATTTAGCTCAGTGGTAGAGTGCTTGGCTAGCAAGTGTAAGGCCCTAAGTTCGATCCCCAGTACCCAAAAAATAAAAAATATAAATAAATAAATAAATAAATAAATAAATAAATAAATAACAGCAGGTCTGACAGTTTCTCAGGCAACTCCAAGGGGTCTGGAGCACAAGGACTGGTCATCACCTTTGAAGGACTCTCATGTCTTCTAAGTGGTCAGGAGCTGCATGCCAGGAACCCGGCCAAACCACTGTGTCACTCTTGCTCTGAACAGCATTCATGGTTCAATCTCTGGCAATAGCTGTGGCAATCAGTCCTGAGTGGGAGCTCCTCACTGTCCTGGCTCCAGGAAGACACAAGAAAATATTCAGGGAAGCCTTGTCTTCAGGGAACTACTCAGCTAGCAAGGAAGATAAGGGCACCAGACAGTTTTAGTATATGTGCTGCCAAAGCGAGCACAGAGCAACAGAGAGAAGTAGAAAAACATCTGAAAGGTTAGAATGAAAACCAATGGACAGTTAGGTGCAGGGCTGAGGCAGCTGGACTGGCTTCAGGCCTGACCAAAAGGACCTGGCAGGAGAAAGAAGGTATGACCAGCTTGATGGCCCCTGTGAATCAAGCCAACCTGCTGAAGGGAATAAAACCCAAGTCTGCCAGCTGGTGTGTTACAGTCTGTGCATCCAACAGCCAAATCATTAAATAAATAGCCAGTATGAAGCCTACTAATTCATACCAGTTAAAACAGCAGATGTGAACTAATGCAAGTTCAAATTTCATGGACAATGAGTAATAAAGACAAGAAATATCTTCACAAAAATCCAAAGAAGGGTGCTGGGAAGTAGTCTATAACACTTGGGCACAGGGGCTCAAAGCAACAAGCAGGTGAGCAGAAAAAGACCAAGAGTATCTGGTTTCTCAGTTTTGATAGAGAGCTGTGTAAAAAACTCATTTAACTTTCTCAAGTCACACTATGTAAAAATTACCATGCACGTGTACAGAATGATGAGTACAGGACCAGCAGCTCCCACAATGGCAGAGAGCACAACCCAGCAAGGGCACAAAGCAGGGCTAGGGATTTAGCTCAGTGGTTAGAGTGCTTGCCTCTCAAATGCAAGCCCCTGAGTTCGATCCCTAGCACCAAAAAAAAAAAAAAGGGGGGGGCACAAAAGGAGCGACCCTACACGCCAGAGACACAGCAGGGAGGCCAGTATCTGAGGCCCTCAGTGCCCCAGATGCAACCGTCCCAACACATCCCTCCATACAAATTTGATATTGTAGTTCATTAACTTGCTGTCTACAGTAAAGGCTTCCCCAGGAAATGACAGTCAGCTCCAGGGCCATCCTGACTGGATGCTTGCTACATGCCTAATTAGCACCTGTTCTCCTTTTTCTTTTCCCTATCAGCCCCATTCTTCCTTTGGTGGACCACTCACCCCCTGCTGGTCTGGGTGTGTTACCTCACCTTTCTTCCAGGATGGTCCGGATGATGCTAAAGTTTAAGACCAAGAGCACAGCCTCAGGCCCTTAGTGTGCTGAGATGTACAGTACAGGCAGCAAGCACCAGTATCCCCCTACTCTAAGCACAGGCAGGACCTTCCTTTGCTACTGTGGAAAGCACTTGTAAACAATGACACCCAGAGCCTAGGCTTTCAGCAGCCAGCTCCAACACAGGAAGCCAACAAAGCCCGTCACCAGGAAGGCAGGGTCAGTGACACACAAGGAAGAGTTGCATCCTCATCAAAGCACATGCCACCAGAGTCACCAATCCCAGTGACTTCACGTGGGCTGTATTTTCCATTGCTCCCAACCTACTGCTCCTAAATACACACCCTTGCATGACAACCAGATACCTCTGAATGAGACATGTTTGGCTGGGCTTAGCTAGTGGTAGGGCACTAGTTAGTGGTTAGATCCCTAGCATCACACACACACACACACACACACACACACATACACACACACACAAAACAAAGACAAAAATACATAATGGAGGGGCTGGGGATTTAGCTCAGTGGTTAGAGCGCTTGCCTTTCAAGTGCAAGGCCCTGAGTTCGATCCCCAGCACCAAAAAAAAAAAAAACCAAAAAAACATAATGAAGCCAAATCCTGTCAGTGCTAATATAATGATTCCAACATCAGAGACTATCAAAGCTGAACACTGCACCACAGGCAGCATCAAGTGGGACAGTATGGATGGCAGAAAAGGACTCCTCAACACCAGGGAATCTGCCATCAGCAACTCTACAACAGCAAATAAACCAGACTGAGTCAGACGTGGTGGCTCATGACTGTAATCTCAGCACTAAGGAAGTTGAGGCAGGAGGATTGCCATGAGTTCCAGCCCAGCCTGGACTACACAACGAGACAGTCTCAAAAAAAAAAAAAAAAGAAAAAGAAAAAGAAAAAAAGCCAGACTGGCCCCATCCTCACAGCTGGATACCATCCCATAGAAGCCCAAGTTCTGCTGACTTCACAGCAAGGCTGCCTGTTACAATGCAGCAAGCCGAAAACAGGAACAGAATGGGCTCAACTTAATTTTCTATAACCCAGCCCTCAAGTTTAGTGCCTTTTTAAAAAATAAAAATGTTTCTAATCAAATTTGAAAACATCTTAGGTTACGTTTTAGAAACTGTTGGTTACACCAGCCTTAATTAAAAGGAGAATTTTATACAAAATACTCTACCCTAAAACACACAGTATTTGGTTAAGGACAATAAGCAAAAGGAATAGAAGTTAGTCTACCTTGAATCATGTCACCTACACTAGGACTCTAACCCTCAGAAGTGTTAATCCTGTACTGAAGAACTGGCCCCAGTCTTCATTACATCCACCAGAATCTCATAACTGATGACAGGTTTTCGATTTCTTGCTTAAATCAGGAGTGGGGTGGTCCATGGATTCCAGGCCTTCAAAGTAGGAAATGAGCAGGAAACACAAGTATCTGCTCAGAAAGGCAACAGATGCCAACCTGCAAATTGAACAAGCCTCCTGTAACCACATAAGGATTATGGAGAAGAACGAAGAAACAAGTTTCAAAACTGCAGAAGCTGGGCATGGTGCCGCATGCCTGTAATCCCAACATTCGGGAGGCTGAGGCAGGAGGATTGCAGTAAGTTTGAGGATAGCCTGGGCTACATAGTGAGTTCAAGCAAGACCCTGTCTCAATCAAACAAATAAACAAACAACAACAGCAAAAAGCTGTAGAAACTGCCCGACAGCACTGCTGCTCCCTCAAGTTGCAGGTGGGCCAACATACTCAGCAAAAATTATCAGAACACTCTGGGCGTCTGTGCACTGATTCTACAGTACAAGCGCTGATACTTCTGGCAAGGGGAAAGGGTCCAATCCTGGAGCTGCAAGCAGCACTGCTGGGAGTTTCAAATGGCTCTGACAAATCACCACTGAAACTCAGCCCCACCCTACCTCCAACTCGGGCTCCAGGAAGAACCTCAGAAGATGGTTATAAAATCCAATTATCAAGTTGGGCATAGTGATACACTCCTGTAATCCCACACTTCAGAAGGCTGAGGGAGGAGGATCACAAGTTCAAAGCCAGTCTGTGCTACATAGGGAGTCCAAGGCCAACCTGAACTACACAGTGAGACCCTCTCTCAAAAAAATACAAACACTGCAGTTGGGGATTTTAGCTCAGTGGTAGATGTTTGCCTAGCAAGTGCAAGGCCCTGAATTCAATCACTAGCAACACCCCCCCACCAAGAAAACACAAACAAGCACACATGCACACACACACAAATCCAATCATCAAATTGGGCACAGTGGCTCACACCTATAATCCCAAGACTCAGGAGACTGAGGAAGTAGAATTACAAATTTGAGGCCACTCTGGACTACACAGTGAGTCCAGGCCCAGCCTACTACGTAGCAAGACCTTGTCCCCAAAAACAACAACAAAAAAAAATAGCAAGCAAACAAACAGAAAATGAAACAACCATTAAGTCAGTTGTGGTGGCACACATCTGTAATCCCAGCTACTCAGAAGTATCCCAAATTTTGAGCCCAGCCTGGACAACTTAGAGAGACCCTGTCTCAAAAATGAAAAAATAGGGGCTGGGGATTTAGCTCAGTGATTAGAGTGCTTGCCTTGCAAGCACAAGGGCCTGAGTTCGATCCCCAGCACCACAAAAACAAACAAACAAACAAAAATGAAAAAATAAAAAATAAAATAAGGTGGGCTGGGGATGTGGCTCAGTGGTAGAGTGCTTGGCTAGCATTCACAAGGCCTTGGGTTCAATCCCCAGCACTGCAAAAAA
>PVJO010032265.1:0-13245 GCA_004026905.1 Hystrix cristata
GACCAAAAGTCCCCCCTCCGCGGTCCACACTCGCTGGGTTTGGAACTCAACACCAAGCCCTTCAAACGCTCCCTTCCTCCACTCCTAAACCCAAATGACGACAATAGCCACATTCATCTCAAACACTTAACTTGCAGTGTTCAAATCTTCAGCAATCTGTCTTTCTCAGCTTGTTAGTGATTTTGGGAAAAGTAAGCTAATGTTCAAATTATTCAAGTATGTTTGGTCATATTTGAAGTTAGCACAGTTTCCCACCATTTAACCAACAGCTTTGTACAAAGGAAAGTCAGCAAAATTGTAGAATCGGACCCCTCGGTGCTTGAAAAGACACAGATCTTGACATTGGCAAGGTGTCTGTCCTAAAACTTTCCAGAATCCCAAGTTTGGAAATAGCACAAAACTACTGTCCCTCATTATTTATTGTCAGAATTTACTTTTCTCATACTGGAGATCAAACCCAGGGGCACCCTACCACTGAGCTATGTCTTCAGACCTTTTGATTTTTTTTTTCACTAAATTACTCACGCTGGACTCCAATTTGTGATCCTCCTGCCTCAGCCTCCCAAGAAGCTGGGATTACAGGCAGGTGCCATCTCACTCAGCCTAATTAGAATACTTGATTGTAAATGACAGAAACTCATGTGACAGAAATGGGTGTGTGGTAGAGAACAGAATTCGAAGAGCAGCAGAACAACCAAAGCTAGATCTGTTGGCACCAAGAACGCCAAGAAGAACTGGTGCTTCTACCGCCAGCTGCTGCTGACTGCGCAGGGTGTCATCCTCTTCCTTGAGCCGCTCTCCCGGAAGGTGGATGATGGGCATCCTTCCCCCAAGGTATCAAGTCCTAGGGTGGTGTCGCGGGCGTCAAGGTAGACAAGGGGGTGGTACCCTCGGAGGGAATAAACAGCAACAGCATCACCCGTGGGCTGGGAGGGTTCCCGTGACAGCAAAGATGGAGCTGACCTTGCCAAGAGCTGCTGTGTGCTGAAGATGGGAACACAGCCACTCAGTCTTGCCATCACGGAAGTGCCAACGTTCTGGCCTGTTACGACAGCATCTGCCAGCAGAAGAGCACGGTGCCCACTGCGGAGCCCGAGGCCTTCCCTGATGGGGACCACGACTTGAAGCGCTGTCCGTATGTAACAGAGAAGGCACTGGCTGCTGTCTACAAGACTGAGTGACAACCACACCTATGGGGAGGCACCTTGCTGGAGCCTGACACTGTCAACCCGGGCCATGACTGCACCAAGTTCTGGCACCAGGAGCCTGCCATGGCGACTGTCAGAGCACTGTGCCGGGGCACACCGCCTGCTGCTGTCACTGGAATCATCCTCCTGGGAGGAGGAGGCATGTCAGCCTCGGCGCCAGCAAGTGTCCCCTCCCGAAGCCGCAGCCCTGCCCTCCTACGCCAAAGGCCAGGGGCGGGAAGAAGTCTAGCCTGCCAAGGAAAGCACAGTACACTCAGAGCGGGCAGGCAGCACCTCAGTCAGAGAGCCCCCAACTCCTGGGCCCAGCACCGCCCACGTGCTTGGAGGGGGCGCTCACTGGGGCTCCAGGCTCTCCGGTGCTCTTGCCTCCCTGGCAACTTCGGTGTGCGGCGTTGTCTGTGCAGGCTAACTCCAGCACTCCTTCCAGCCCACTCAACTGGATGGCCGATAAATAACTATTTAAGGGGCGAGAAAAGATGGAGCACAGAGCCCCCAGGAGTGGGTCAATGCCTTCTCCAGGACTGAGACTGAGTTCTCACTCTGGCAGGGCTGATTGGTTATAAGAACAGGGCTCATGAAGCAGGTCTTATGCTTTGTCTTCTTCACCAGGACTCTTGCTCTTCCATGTCCCCATCTTCAGTTGAAGCAGCATGAGCCCCTCGCCATATGCAGCTGCCTGATATTGACATCCCAGCTCCTAAAACCATGAACCAAGATAAACCTTTTCTTTATAAATTACTAGTCTCTGCTATTCTGCTACAGCAACAGAAAGCAGATTGAGACAGAAATCTGCTACATTCCATCAAAAAGGAATGCCATAAACTGGGCACAGTGGTGCATGCCAGTAATCCCAGAACTTGGGACCCTGAAGCAGGAGGATCACCGTGAGTTCAAGTCCAGCCTGGGCTACATAGAGAGTTCAAGGCTAGCCTGAAGCACATAGCCTGTGTCAAAAAGAGGGTGGGGGGATGCTGGAAAACTGAAAACCAAAAGTCTGACATTTCAGACTTTCATGGAAGCCACTTTTTGTGCAGCCAAGCTGCAGCAGGATCCAAAGGCTGAGGCCTTGCCTGAGCCCTCTCAGGAGCAAGCGCTTCCATCTCCACCCATTCTCACAGGCCACACATAATTCATAACCATTCATCTCAGAAAAATCCAACCTGCTATGTGGCATTGAGCTCTCAACTGCTCACAGGAGATAAATTATAACTGACAAGGGTCTAGCGTGCCGTGGAGAAAAGTACTTTTAATGGCAGGTGCATCTCTGAAATGAATAGATGTAGTGTATAAAAAGGCAGGAAGGTTTTCAATGAGCATGCATCCTGACTCATCCTGATGCCACCTGCTGCTCCCACCTGCTCCGTCACCCATGAGTGAGTTCTTATTGTTTCTGCATCAACAGCAACCTCCAAGCACCCTTCCTCTCTACCCACTGCAACCCTCGGCTAACCCTTCCTCTCTGCCCACCGCAGTCTGGTGGAGGACTCATCCTGACCAGGCCAGATGATTCTGCACAGCAGAGTGAGAAACAGACACCTGAGCCTTGTCAGCTAAACACATATCAGGAATGACAGATGTTTGAGTCCTGGAGTATATGAATGAAGCCAAGATTAGGAAAATAACAAGAATGTGGATTCAGATAGTTCTGGCTAATTCTAGCTCAATCATTTACTCTGAGTAACCATGAAAAATTACTCTCTCTCCGAGTCTCACTTTTTTTAAATGAAATACACACAATATTTGTCTTGCAGACTTTTTTTTTTTTGGTGACAGGGTCTTGCTATGTAGTCCAGGCTGGCCTCAAACTCACTACGTAACCCATTCTTCTGCCTCAGCCTCCCAAGTGCTAGGATAACAGGTGTGTGCCACTGTGTTTGGCTACCTCACAGACTTCTTGTAGAGATTAAACCAGGCGACAGCTTTTTTTAGCCCAAATATTGAGAGATTATCCTCACTACTACTTGAGTATTCCTCAACTGAAATACTTGGACAACAAGTGTTTCTGATTTAGGAGGTTTTTGGATTTTAAAATATTTTCATACACTTTATTGGTGGAACATGCTTCCTCTGAAAATCCAAACTTTCAAATGCTCCACAATTCAAACATTTTTGCATATTATATTGGTGCTCAAGTTTCAGACAGCAGAGCTTTTCAGATTCTGGATTTTGGATTTTAGGATTAGAGATCCTCAATTTGTATATGCTGCAAATATTAGCGACCTCAGGCTAAGCTTCTGTACCTTCATAAACAAATGCATCAGGGCAGCAGAGAAGCAGAAAACCAAATCTGTCACTCTCTTCCCATCTTACACTGGTGTTCAAACAAAGATCTGTCTTTATTTTTTTTTTTTTGTTCTCTAAGCCCAAAGTTTGACTAAATACTAATTCTGTTTTCCTTGTTGAGCAGTGATTTGGAAACCATTATCTGACAAAAAATAGTCCAGAATCATTCTTTCTTAGGCCCGGGTATAGCCACCCTCTGTATTTAACAAGATAGAAAACTTCCAGAATGCAAACTCCCCAAATGTATTAGTTAGATTTGGTAATCTGAGTAATCCTCACAGCACCTTTTTGAACTTAAAGATTATGTGTGTGTTATGTGTGGAAATAAATTCCAATGTCTGAAGAATTATGAATGGGGAAGGAGAAAGATGGGGCTTCACAAGGTGAACACTCACAATGTCTGTCCTGTAGTATATGATACCAATTGTTAGTTATATGAAAATGAAGACCAATCATGGAACTAGAGAAGATGTTGCATTATTGAACCAGATTCAACAAAAATAGCTTCCAGAAAGTTTTTTTTTTTTTGGCAGTCAAATTCAGTGTCAGGTAACCTAATTTCATTGTGATCTGCTGAGCGTGACGAAGTCAATAAAATCCCCCCAATATCTGAAAGCTAGACAAGTTTCCATTTTTTTAATCTTATTTAAGGATCCTAAAAATGCATGACCAGGAAACCAACTCTAGTATTAAAAATAAAGCCTGAGGAAGGAGAAGTGCCATGAGTTCGAGGCCAGCCTGGGCTACACAGTGAGCTCAAGCCAGCTTGAACTATATAACAAGACCCTCTCTCTCAAACAAACAAACAAAAATTGCTATTTCATTCTTCCTTTACAAGTCAAATGTATAAGACTGCATCTCAGAAAGAAGCTCTTCTATTGTATTCTAGAACTGTGCTATCATCTTCCTGGCAAGCATCAGCTAAGAAAATGAAAGAAACGCTTCTGAAAGAAATTAAAGATCTAAATAAATGGAAAGATATCCAGTGTTCATGGGTTGGGAGCCTTCAAACGTTATGGCGACAATACAATCCAAAGCAATCTAGAGATTCAAAGCAACCTCTATCAAACTCCAAAAGTGTCTTTGCAGAAATGGAAAAGCCCACCCGAAATTCCTGAGGAATTCCAGGGGACCCAAAACGGCCATCATAATGTGGAAAAAGAAGAACAAAGTTGGAAGACTCAAGCTTTCTGAGGTCAAACTTATTACAAAATCACAGTCATCAAAACTGTGATATGTGAATAAGAACAGATATCCAGACCAATAGAATAAAATTTAGAGACCAAAACACCCCCCAATCTATAGACAACTGATTTTGACAAAGGTGTCCAAACTACCTAATGGAGAAACTGGATATCCACATGCAAAATGAGGAAGTTGGGTCTTTCTTCATACATAAAAATTAACTCATAGGCCAGGAGTGGCGTACGTCTATAATCCCAATAATCTGGAGGCTGAGGCAGGAAGATTGCATGAGTTTGAGGCTAGCCTGGGCTACATAGTGAGTTCAAGATCAGCCTGAAGTACATAGCGAGACCCTGTCTCAAAAAAATAAAATTAATTCAAGGTAGACCACAGGCCTCAAATTAATTTTTTTTTTAGGTCTGAAGTCAAGAACTGGATTGTTTTTTCTTTTTTGAGACAGGATCTCACTATATAGCTCAGGCTGACCTTGAATTTGAGATCCTCTTGACCTCAACCTCTCTCTGCTGGAATTATAGGCAGGTTCCACCACACCCAGCAAGAGCTGGGCCTATAAAATTTTTAGGAAAAGTTTGAATAAGGTGGCACACACCTGTAATCACAGCACTCAGGAGGCTGAGGCAGGCAGATCACTGCAAATTTGAAGCCAACCTGGGCTACATAGTGAGTTCAAGGCCATCTTACACTACAAAGCAAGACTATCTCAAAAAACCAAGCAAACTCCCAAAAGTTCTTAGAAAAAAACCTAGGAGGAAATTTGCATGACCTTGGATGAGGCGATGGTTTCTTAAATACAACACTAAAAGCACAGGCAAAAAAAGAAACAGATAATCTGGACTTCATAAAAATGAAAA
Source organism: Hystrix cristata (assembly GCA_004026905.1). NCBI lineage: Eukaryota > Metazoa > Chordata > Mammalia > Rodentia > Hystricidae > Hystrix > Hystrix cristata. Next base: position 5,549 of record PVJO010032265.1, read on the forward strand.
ACTTTCATGCAACAAAAGACCACTAAGAGCAAGAAAAAATAATCTACAGAATGGGAAAAAATATTGGTAAATCATATGCAATAACAGTTCAATAGCCAGAACATACAAAGAAGACTAACAACTCAACAACACAAAACCAGCCAACTCAGTCCTCAGACAGGCAGAGGAGAGGAGGAGGGATGCACAGGCAGAGCATGGAGGAGTTCTGGCCAGTGGCAGTACTGTCTGTGCTACCCCAATGTGAGATGTGGCTTTACGCCTTTCTCAGAACTCACAGACTGCAACGCCAAGAATGAAGGTCGAGGTAAAACCATGCACTCTGGCTGACATGGAGGTATCAGTGTGGTTCATCAGACTTAATAAACGTGGTGCTCAGGTGCAGTATGCTGATCGAGGGGGCATCTTGATTGGGAATTCCCTGCACTTTCTGCTCAATTTTCCTGTGAACTTGAAAGTGTGGCAAAAAATAATAAAGGGGAGGGGCTGGGGATTTAGCTCAGTGGTTAGAGTGCTTGCCTTGTAAAGCACAAGGCCCTGAGTTCGATCCCCAGACCAAAAAATAAAAATAAAAATAAAAAAATAAAGGGGAAAGAATGGGGCAAAGCATCTTAACAGATGTTTCTCCAAGGAGATGCATAAATGGCCAATAAGCATCTGGAAAGATATGCAACACCATTAATTATGAAGGAAATGCAAATTGAAACATCAGTGAGATTCCACATCACATCTACTACAATGGTTTTTTTTTTTTTTTTTTTAAAGAAAAATAAGTGTTGGAAAGGCTATGGAGAAACTGGGAATCAAAACTGGTGCATCCGCTACAGAAAAAGCTGGGTAGTTGCTCAAAAGTTAAACACAGAAATGGCATGTAAGCCAGCGATTCCATTGCTAGGTGAACAGCCAAAGGAATTGAAAATGAGGACTCAGATACTCGCACGTCAATGTTCCCAGCAGCGTTATTCATGACAGCCCAAGATGGAAGCCACTCAAATGCCCAATGCTGGATGAATGGAAAAACAAAATGTGGTCTCTACACACAATGGGTCTTATTTAGCCACAAAGATTTATTAACTCTGGCTAATGGACTTAAAGTTTTGTCATTGTAGTGATGGCCTATACAACAGCATGAATAGAACTACTGCTGCTGAGTTACACACAAAAGGGACTAAAATGGCCCATTTTAAATTATTTGTACTTTATCATAATTTTAAGGAAAAAAGTAATCTATGCAAAATGACCTGTGAATAGAGGAATCAGAAACTGTCATGAAAGTGAATCAGGAAGGAGAGTGCTATAGTTTAGATCTTGAATGTCCCCCAGAAGTCTTTGGAAGTGGGGCCTGGCAGCAAGAGGAGTCACTTGGGTGTGACCTGGAAGGGGGTATTTTCCTCTCCAACTCCTCCCTTCTCTCCCTGCTTCTGGGCTGACATAGGCTGAACAGCTTTCTTCCACCAGGTCCCTTTGCCAGGGCATTCTACCATGGACTGAATCCTCCTAAACCGTGAGCCAGAATAACCCTCTCCTCCTTTATGCTGTGTGTTAGTCAGCTTCCCCACTGCTGGGACACAATGTCTGTAAATCACCTACAAATTAAAGGAGGAGAGGTTTATTCCAGCTCACAGTTTCAGTGAGTTCAGTCCCTGGCGGCCTGACTCCAAGGCAAGAACAGCATGGCAGAACAACTTGGCAGGGAAAAGCTGCTCACTGCATGGCAGCCAGGAAGCAGAGAGAGAAGGAAGGAGGAGGAACAAGAGCCCACCCTTCCAATTCAAGTCTCCAGTAACCCACCTCTTCGGATCAGGCCCCACTCCAAATGTGAGAGTCTGGGGGACATTTTAGATCAAACCGTAACAGACAGTGAAATAATGTCCAGTGCAAACGGAAGCATGGTGGTGTAGATGAAACAAAGGAAAATACTCAAGATCAAGTATAAGGTGATTCTAAAGCCCATATGGATAAACAAAGAACTAAAAATAACAGAAAATAATTTCAAAAAAAGAAAAATAAGATAGTCCACTTCTCTCCATGGGATATCAAAACTTATAAGATCCAGTATGGATGCTGTGTGATATTAGTCCAGGAATAGATAACTAGATCAGTCAGCCAAAGCAGTCCCAAACAGACTCCAAGCTGTACAGAAACTTACACAGGACAGACATGACAAATCAGTGGAGACAGAACAGACTATACAATAAGGTACAAGGTCAATCAATTATCTATATTTGTTAAGAAAAGAAAAATGTGTCCCTACCTTGCACTACAAAACAAATTTTGAAATTCAAGAGTACTGGAGACTGAGCCTAGGGTCTTCACACTGGGCTCCATTCCCAGCTCTTTCTGTTTTATTATTTTGAAACAGGATCTCACTAAGTTTCCCAGGTTGAGCTCGAACTTGTGATTCTCCTGCCTCAGCCTCCCAGTGCTGAGATCACAGGCATTTGACAACATGCACAGCTTGGATTATACCTTATTTAACCTTCACATTTGCCCCAGTGTGAGCCACATGAAGATTTGTGTTTTGTTCTCTAAACAATCCAGGCATCTACAACACCAAATGTAGAAAAAGGCCAATGTGTGCCTAGTGAACTTGACCTTCAGCACCTGGCCCGTGGCTGGCGCTTAGCAGTTATTTCTTGCTGATGGGTTACTCTGTGCTGGGCTTTATACGTTTGCTATCACATTTAATCCACACAACATTAGTGCATTATGCTGGTCATTTTATAAACAGGGAAACAGAGGCCCAGAGAAATGTACTTCCCCAAGCTCACAAAGCTAAAGAGTAAAGCTTGGAGTCGAATCTGGCTTGAGTTCTCAGATACGGCAGAGTTAATGACTAAGCAGTGGCTGAGACTGACTTTGGGAATGGCGGGAAGGTCCACAGCAGCCACAGGATGGGCACCAGTCAACACACGGGTTTCGTGGTCCCTGGAGTGAGGCCGGGAGGACACGGCTCCCTCACGGCTCCCCTCCTCTTGCAGCTTCTTGCTCACCACGAGGTGAGCAATGCTCCTCCACCAGGCCCTCCCACCAGGCCTCCCTGCCCTGGAGCCAGCTGACCAGGGACTGAAACTTCTGAAACCGTGAGCCAAAATAAGTCTCTCCCCTTTAAATCAAGTATTTCATCCCAATGACATGGAAAGTGACCAGAAAGTTTTCCACTTAAAAAAGGTGTATTTACTGACGTAGATATTATCTATCAGAGGAATTCCATTGTATTTTTATGTTAAATTCTATGATGGAAAACGTAGGTTGTTTCTAATTCTTCATTCTATGTAAGGCTGAGGGCCCGGGGAGGAGCTCAGTGGTCCAGTATGTGCTCGGCCCTCAGGAGGCTTTGGGTTCAATGCCCAGCATCAAAATGAAACCAAAGAAGCAGAAAACCCAGACTGAGACGAACATGCTAGAGCCCAGTCTTTTGGCCTGTGCCTAATCATTTCCACAGGATCAAATTCTAGAGTAGACTTGCTGAGTCGAAGGGTTGCATTTGGAATTTTTAAACTGAAGCACAAACATCTGTTTTAAATATATGATAAATGTGTCTTTCTCTTTGAGTTGCTTTTTTAACGTAATGTACTATGGCTAATATGCAGCAAGCCCCCCCCCAGGAGAGACGGTGTGAGTGCCTCCTTCTAATATCCCCTTTCCCTGTCCCCTTTCCAGAAGAAACAAAACCTGAAGGAAGAAACAAACCAGGCAGGTTGGTGCACAATTGTACTCCCAGCATTCAGGATGCTGAGGCAGGAGGATCACTGCAAGTTCAAGGCCAGCCTGAAGTACAGAGTGAGACCCTGTCTCAAAAAACACAAACAAACAAACAAATAACCAGCAGAAAGATAAAATAACACAATAATGTTGACCCAGGATGAGAAAGACCAGACAGCCAGACCAGCAGCATGGAAATAAAGTCCACCATCAGAGGCACATGCCAAGTGCTGTATTAGGTACACATAAGAGCAAAAGAAAGGAACCCCCAGGTCCCTCCTGGCCATCGAGAAACTTAAAATTCCATTCTAAAGTGAAATCATGACCACAGAGAACAATCTAGAAGCACAGAACAAGTCCACATGCACAGGAGGCAGGCAGGTAATTTCATGAACCAAAATCATCAGTTAAAGCAAAGGGTCATATTGAAAACTCAAACTGACTATTTTATTTTAAATTAACACATGAGGGGCATTTAGCACAAACTCTAAAAAGCCGAAGAGTTTCCTTTTGAAATACGTCTATTAACTAGAGTCCCATTGTGCATTGGAAAATCGGTTCCACTTTTGGTTTACCTAAAAAAACAAAACAAAACTGTAGGCCCTGGGTTTGATCCCCAGCACTACAAAAATAAATAAAAGTAAAATCTGTTTAGTTTTTTTTTTTTAAAAAAAACAGTCTTTTAGGCACGGTGGCACATGCCTGTAATCCCAGAATTTGGGAAGCTGAGGCAGGAGGCTTGCTGCGAGTTCGAGGCCAGCCTGGGGCTACATAGTGAGCTCAAGGCCAGCTGAACTACATAGCAAGATCCTGTCTCAAAAAAAAGAAAAAAGTCTTTCTATGTAGTTTAGGCTGGCTTTGAACTCGAAATCCTCCTGCCTCAGCCTCCTGGGTGCTGGGATTACAGATGTGTGCTGCCATGCCCAACTAAAAATTACTAAAAATATTTTTTCAATTGAATTTTATAAATTTAAAAATTAAAAATATTAAAGAAAAAATTTAACTGTTTTTCCTTGGTATTTGATTTTGTTTCCACCCATCCCCAATTCTATTAGAATTGCTTTTATTTATTTATTTTTTAGAATTGTTTTTAGAAAGCTACTCTAAAAACAGTGGGTACAGTGGTGCATGCCCATGATCCCAACTGCTCAGAAGGCTGAGGCAGGAGGATTCCAAGTTTGAGGCCAGCCCGGGCAACTTAGCAGGACCTGTCTTGAAATTAAAAATTTTTTGAAGGGCTTAGAGATGTACCTCAGTGGTGAACCGCTTGCGTAGCACAGGGGAGGCCTTGGCTTCGATTGCTAGCAGCAAGAGGAGAAACCGGCACTTGGATTTTGTACCAACAGTTCTCCTTGCAAGCACACATTGTCATGTCTCAGGGGACACGAGCAGTGAGAGCTCCGAGGGGCGGAGGAGCGCAGGTGACAGAAGAGCAAAACCAGGACTGTGGCTGTCCGGAGGCTCAGCTGCAGGGCGAGTGATGCTGCCCTGTGAGCCTTGGGACCCGTGCGGCGACGCTGGCCAGCCGTGACTTGCAGCCCACACACCTGTAAGAATCTACCAGGTTGTAAATGCAAGGCCCTGAGTTCAATTCCCAGCACCAAAGAAAAAAAAAAAAAAATCGACCACGATGCTTAGCACAAGGCCAAGTGGGGCAGCACACACCTGAAAGCCCAGCACTTGGGACACGGAGCAGGGAGGATCTCCGCCAGTTCTAGGCCAGCCTGGGCTACAGAGTGATGCCTTGTCTCACTAAATAAATAAGTCAAATAAATAAGAGGTCTTTTTATAGATCAGGAAATGTTCTTACCAGGACGTGTTTCATTAGTGATCTGGAAAAGGGACATTTAAATTTGCTGATGTAACACTAGGCTTTGGCGAAGCCAAGCCCCGCGTGATGGCTGAAATGAGGGCCAGGGCCCTGAGCAGTGGATAAGATTCAGCAGACTCCAGTAAGAAAATGGATCTAGGTTCAAAACAAACACCAGCTCAAGCTGTGCTTATAAATAAAGGTTTGGAGGTCTTAAGGGATCCCCAACAGAGAGATCAAACTTACTGGCAACAGTTTTGTGTGTGTGCATTTGTGTGTGTGTGGTATGGGGGACTGAACCCAGGAGCAGTCTACTACTGAGTTAACATACCCAGCTCTTTTTATTTTTTATTTAGAGACAGAGTCTTGCTAAGTTGCCCAGGCTGGATTTCAACATGGGATCCTCCTGCTTCAGCCTCCCCGGTGCTGTGTGACACCCGGCCCTGGCAACTGTTCTCTTAAGAGGAAACACAGTACTTGGATGGAGCAGACAAGATAAGGTCCTTCCTGCCTCAAGCCTCAAAGATTCAGCTGAGACCGATGAGAGCTCATGTGAGGCACCGCAGCCGAGAGACCATGCTGCCATTTGCCTGTGTGAGCCAGTCCTGCTGCACATCCAGGCCAGCCTTGAACTCACAACCCTCCCGCCTCAGCCTCCCATGTGCTGGGAATGCAGGACTGCACCACCACGCTTGGCTGTCACCAGCGTTTCTCAGGCTCTGTCCTAAAAGTCTGAATTGCAGTGTAGTCTTCTGTCCCAGGATGTGACAGCGGCCTCCGAGGGGCCTGACGCCAGCTCTCTGTTTGAAGGCACTGCCCGAAGACCTGAGTGTTTCCTCCTGAATTATTCAACATTCCTCATACAGAAGAACGGACGAACACCTCATGCGGCACATCACCGCCCGGCCTTCCCTGCCTGAGCTTCCGTGTCCTGCCTCATCTCTCATCTGTGGTTTCCAGGTCCTGAGCAAAGTTCGTTCCTCACCAGCCCAGCCCCACAGAAGACCGCCGAGCCCCTTCCCGCCCACACACATTCCAGGTCACCGTGGCCGAGGGCAGCAAGAGGTGCTACAAGTAGAACAGCATCTCTAGCTTGGAGTGCTGGCGCGCACCTGTGATTCCCACGCTTGGGAGGCTGAGGCAGGAGGACTGCTGTGAGTCCAAGCCCAACCTGGACTACATAGTGAGACCCTGTATCAAACAACCACCACAAAATGCTTTTATCCTACTTTTTTCACTCTTGCTCCTAACAGAGGACTGGTGCTATGGTCACGTTTCACAGTTAGTAACTGGTGAGTCAATACCCAAGTCAATTCCTTCCTTTGCTTTCTTTCCTTTCCGCTCTTCCTTCTTTTCCTTCTTCCTTTTCTCAGGCCTCCTGGAAGCAGACAGGTCTAAATCATGGATTCCCATCTCCACAGAGTCTTTACCTACTTTTTTTTTTAACTGGGGATTGAACCCAGGGTCTCGGCACTGAGCTATACAGCCCAGCCCTTTTTATTATTTTTACTGTGAGACAGGGTCTCACTAAGCCACTAAGTGTCCAAGCTGGGCTCCAACTTGTGATCTTCCTGCCTCAACCTCTCAGAGTGCTGGAATGACAGGTGCAAGCCACCATGCCGGCCTCTGGTCACTTTTACCGCCCTTGTAAAGAATCAACTTCAGTACTGGGACTTCATCCCATGAAAACTGGGATCTTTTACAAGGCATCGTGCCTCTCAATCTCCCTCTCTCTCCATCTCTCCCTCCTCTCTCTCCATCTCTCCCTCCTCTCTCTCCTTCCTTCTCTCTCCCTCCCTCTCTCTCCCTCTCTTCCTCTCTCTCCCTCCCTTTCTCTTTCTCCCTCCCTCTCTCCCTCTCTCTCCCTCCTTCCCTCTCCTTTCCTCTCCCTCTCTCCCCCTCCTCTCTCTTTCTCCCTCTCCACAGCTCAGCCCAACTCTGAACACACTCTCCATTTCTCCAATCCCACAGGCAGGCAGGCAGGCAGGTGCGAGGCCCTCCAGGCCGGCCTTGTCAGGAGAGGACGGGTTTGAGTCTCTCAGCCCCATTTCGCCTGAACTTACTCAGTGGACTGCGGAAGTGACTTCTAACTCGGGCCCTGCCCTTCTTATCTGTGAAAGCCAGGCTGAAGCTCCCGCTATCTGTGCTATCTCAGCCCTCGCCTCTCTGATCCATCCTCTAGGAA